>APFE031405843.1:0-10532 GCA_000404065.3 Pinus taeda
CTTGTAAAATGGATCATTACTCTTTCTCTCTAAATGATGTTTACAACTCAAATGATTATCTCAAGTCGAGATGGATTTATACACATACTTAAGATTGAATGAGAAAAGGAAATGTATGAGAACTTTATTCTTTTATATCATGATTTTCTTATTTATAATCTAAAATTAAATTAAATATAATCTTTTGTCAAATTTTATATGATTGGTAAAATGAATAAATAAGATAGATAAGATGAAATCCAATAAGGTGTAAAATGTTGTTCTATTAAGGAACTATTTAGTGGAAAGTAACCAATTTCAAACTTTGTAAGTAAAAATTTATCCATATTAAAAATTAACATGACCCAAGACTGAATGCGATTCTCCCCTAATTTTGATAACTTAAATACCCATAAATCGCATCCATAAATAATACTCATTGTGAATTAAGCAACTAAACATCTGAGTCTTCTATTTGCTAGCAGGCATTCAACTGGCCTTAATAGCTTTTTGATCCCAATACACCCACTTTCAATGGTATCAGCCTTTTAAAAATTTATTTCTCTTTGGGAGAACATGGTAACGAACATGGTAACACAGGGAGATAATTTAGCACGAGTTAAAAGTGGGGTATGAATTAAGAGAGGGTGATAACATCTTTTCCACACCCATAAGTAAAATAAAAATAGGAATAAAATTATTCCAAAGAAAAACTGTGTATTAAATGATTAAATGATTCACGGGTTTTAAGAGACTATAAACTATCTTCTCCTTACTCTATTTTCGGCTTCAACACTTCTTAAGATTCCTACTTATTAAATTTTGATAATAAACTGTGTTTGTAAGAGCGGCCAGAAAGTCAGGAACATATGAATAGCAGCTGCATAGTGAACTATGAAATACAACTCTCGTCCTGCAATGAGAAAGATAATTGAAGCTTTGGAGAGGGTGGAAATATTTTTTTTAATATAATTATATTTTATTAATTATTACATATTTTTTATTAATTTAAATAATAAATTTGGATTTTATATTATTATTAATTATAAATATCAATATAAAATAATAATGATATGTTTTTAATTATTTTTATTTATAAAAATATAATACACTAATAAAATTTAAAATATAATGAATGTGATTATATTAGATATATAATTTTATTTTTTTAATTTAGAAGATATGTTAATGTTATAAATATTAAAAAGACATACAGATTAATATTATTTTAAAATAATAAGTATAATAAATTGACATTAATATTAATTAACACTGAATTTTTAATTAATAAATTATTAATTTTAATAAAATTAATATCAATTTCAATCATGATAAAAGTATAATGCAAAAAAAAATGTTTAGAATGGAATGATGTTTTTAAGGATTTTGAACAAAGTTTTAAATCTATTTATATAATTAAAAGTTGATGAGAATTATAAATTAATCAAAATCCTCACTTTTTTTTAATTGGTAAATTCCTTGAATGGAAAAGATGCTTTTAGTTATATTAAATGTCTTCTACTAAATTTGGTATAGTTGGTTTTATTCTCAATTATATCATGTATGTGCCCATAATTATTTAATTATTTTTATTTTTTTAAACACACATCATTTTTTTGCATTAATTTAAACATTTTACATTTTGAAATTTTAATGTATTTTTTATACTTTTTTTATTCAAAATCAGTTTCCAAAAGGTTAAGAATTATAAGTGTTAAGTTATAAATGGTTAGAATATAATTTATTATCTTTTAATTATGAAATCAATATATAAAATAAAAATTAAATTTATGAATACTACTATATTTTACATATCTTTAATTTTTTATATTTGGAAATAACTTGTTAATATTAGCCAATACTAATAATAATTTTTGTAATAAGATAATTAAATTTTCAATAATATAAATAATTAAATTCCAGGTCCATATTAATTATATTATATAATCTTAAAAAATAAAATATTTTTTAGTAAAGAAATTGATATCAATTTAAACATGATCAACTTATCACGTGAAATAAATCAATAGCAATGGAATGATGTTTTTTAAAGAATTTTGCATATAGTTTTAATCTATTCATATCATTTAAAATTTGATGAGAATTCTAACTTAATCAAAATTTTCGCTTCTTTTTATCCTTAAATTCCATTAAATGGAAAAGGTGTTTCTTGTTATATAAGTTTTTCTTGTTATATTAATTGTCTCTCAATTATATATTTCTGGTTATCATAATTATCTAATTATTTAATCATTCTTTTGCATTAGTTTAAACATTTTAAGTTTTGATTATTTGTCATTGCCATTCAAGGCATTATGCTCTAATTTTTTTTTACATAAAACATTGTAATTTGCATTGTTATTGCTAAATAAATAATGGTTAATAAGAAAATCAAATCCTGTAATATTGCATTGGAAGGAACTAAATAAATTGAGTTTCTACTCATTTACAATTTAACTCCAACGTAAATAATGGTGGAGGTAACTCTTGGTAAGTATATTTATTTATAGCTTATTCATATATTATTTTTATTTAATAATGGTGGGAAGTAACTAATGATAAATATGTTATACTTACCTAAATATGAACTACTTTTAAATATTGGTTCTTTTGCAAAGCCTAAGAATAAGAAATAAGTACACAAATATTTAAAAAATTTACAACAACATCTAAAAATGATGGGATAAAATATTTGGAAAGATTATTCATGTGGCATTATCTTGTCCAAACACTGGACTAAGACCTTCAAACTTAAGTTATGGTCCAATTAAATATTTGAAAAATGATTCTTTTATATGTATATAGATTAGTTTAAGATTGAACAATGAAATTTATAAAATTTAACTTTGATATATATATATATATCTATATCTATATCTATATTATATATATATAATATATATATATATATATTTCAAAGTAAATTTTTATAAATTTCATAAATTTCATTGTTCAATGTTAAACTAATCTTCGTTAATCGGAAAGTCAATGCACTAATAAGGTCAATGTTTTTTATGTCACAAAATGCGGTGATGTCATCAAATATAGAATTGAGATTCGACCAAATAACCATTGTAGATATAACAATAAGTGATATCCTTACTTGCTTATTGGATATCCTAATATATAGTGCCACCATTTGAAACATAGATCATAAGCCAAGTTGTAGAACAACAAATTCATACAAGTGAGTTGGGTTCTTTTATTTTTCCATTTTTGCTTTGTTTACTCCTTGAATCCACAGCTTATGCTCCTTCTTATTCCTATTATATTCTACATCCCCTTGTGTGTGGATGCATTTGATGTTATCTGTCAATTGTAGGACAAGGGGGCTTCACTCAATGAATCTCTAACACAGCACGTGCATTCATGACATACTAAAAAATACCCTTAATTTGACTGCATATTGAAAAATTCCTGCAAAATCCACTTTATTTAACCCCTTACCAAGACAAATCCAATATACCTTCCTATATTAAAAAACCCTTACTTTCATTAGATATTGTAGGTATCAATTTTTTCATTCACATTTTTATGCCCCTTTATATTGTTTCATTAACTTTGAGCTCATTTTTTATATACCTATAAAAAATATTTACCCCCTATTGCATGTTCAATACATTATATCGTTTAATCTTCATTATATATTCCCCAATATGAACACACATTGTATGGTCCCCTAACGAAACCCTCGTGTCGTAGGAAAAGTATCTCTCAAGATGAAAACAAAGTGTGTGCTACTTAATGCATGTGACTTAGCATAGCGAGTGGAAGGGAAGGGTTGAGGCAATGATGCATACTAGTGCCAAAAATTGGTGAAAACCCCATTACACTATCCTGATTTATATGACAAGAGTCAGAGATGCACTATCAAAATGTTGAGATATAAAATGATCAAAGCCTTAACTACGTCAAAACCTTAAATACCTTACTACTCACAAATTTGTTTTTATAAATAGTTTTATAATTTGAATAATAAAAAAATCTCTTACAACAAAAATAATTTATTTTTAAATTTATAATAGTCTTCGTACAATAATCCACTCTACCCTCCAAGCTAAATGATGCACACATCTAGAGAAGAAAGGAAACTGTGAGGCACTAGTTAGGGAAATTAACCAAGTTTTAAAAAAAATTGATGTTCAAAATTCAGGAAATGATATTTTAAGCATAGTTTACCAATTTAAGACAAATACATACCTGAATTCCATGGTTTAAGTCAATCATGAGCTATCGTAGCTCCAATTTTGACATGATAACCAAATGACCAAATCCTCCCTACCAAACTAGGCACAACCTCGGTATCTAGTTCCATAATACTTCACAATTGAAGCACTCCGACGCTCGTTTCCAAAATATTCAAGAACAATGAACTTCTTCCTCAATATCTCTCTCTCGTAAATTCCTCCTCTATCTTCCTATGTAAGATTTCCTTCTATCTCCCTATGTAAAAATTCATTTTGTTTCTCTTTGTAAAAATTCCTTCTATTTTAACCCCAAATTCCTTCCGTCCCCCACTTACATAAAAACATTACCTCATTTTTCATCCTCCAATGCCCTGACAATGATGCATGGATTCTTGTCTTTTATCCATTGCATGGCTCCTCACAATAACAAAAGAAGCTTGGTCATATTTTTATTCCTTGAAACTCATCGATTAATATTTTCTTTAATGTGTAACTTTCCTTTAATATATAATAAATAAATTATAATTTAATATTTTGTTAAATTATATCCTCTTATTATTTAATTTAAATGTATATGGTTAGTTTTCTATAGTTCCTTTTTATAGTTAGTACTTTCCCCTTTTTAAGTTTAATAATTTAATTTAGAACATTAAAAGTTTATATAGTTAGTTCATTTTATTTTATATACAACATACAATATATATTCTTCTTTTAGTCAATAAATTCCCTTGTAATTATATATTTTGAATAATGCACTAGTAATATTAAGATTATGGTATAACAAGTACTCCACAAATACATTGGTATTTACTTACTACTTTGATAATTAATTCATTACCTTATACTTGGACATTCCCAAAATTAGCTAGTGTGCATACTAATGCAATGCAGATGATGCATGCATATGTAGCTATCATATGCATGCTTTGTGTGCATGCTAATATCCCTATGCTTCCTTTAATTAGAATGGGTCATTACAATAACCCTCGTAAAGAATAAGGTCATATAAATAGTAATATATTTACTACTTTTCGTGCACAAATTATTTGATTTATTACCGAAATTTAGTTTCGATTCATCTTCCAAAAATTATTTAACAACACGTGCAAAAACTTTTAATGCATAGATATAAAAACCAAACCATTTTTGGGATGCTATCTTTCCTTCATGCATACAATATTTACTTTTTTTTTATTATTTAAAAATATACAAAACTTAATTGAAATTATTGCAAATCAACATAAAACCAACACAGGTAACGTAAAACCAACACAACTAACTCATCACATGTTTGTAGGGTATTTCAAACTGTAATGCTCAATGTTTTGAAAATATATCTATAACATTATTCTTAGTTACCATTGCCATTGTTATGAAGATTTAGCTTTTAGTAGGAATTCGGTGATACAATTTTAAATAAGATTGTGTTTTTTCTGTTATTTAAGAATGTGTTTTTGAATGTATGACATTTTCAAAAACTTGTGGCGGCATTGAGACTGTGTAAACTACACAACTTAAACTTGTGATTTTAACAAATATTTACTAAAATTTTAGTTAAAATCGATAAGAAAATATGTCAAAAACCAAAATGTAAAAAAATTGGTATATCATTTTTAAAAATAAATTTAACTAATCATATTTTTAAGTAAAAAAACTTATACAATTTAATAATAAAAAATGAGTTAACCTAAAAATAAAAAATAATTTAAAAGTTATAATTTCAAAGCTCGATTAAAAATATAAAATAATATAATATACTAATTACAAAAATTATACATCGATATAAAATAAAACAAAAATGGAAGTTAAAATTTTCATATTACTATATCATTAAATTACTTTGATCTTTGAAAATTAAGACAAGTTATAAGTCAAAGACAAAAATCTCTCTCTTAGAATCCACACCGAAAATCCAACCAACCCTTCTAGTTCCCGACTTTTCAAATAAGAAGACAAAAAATGATATCACTTTAAGGGTGCAAGGCTCCGTTCGAAATGGCTATGAACTTTGTGACTCCCCTTGAAGGTCTAGTCAAAATTAGCCTCATTTCAAACTTAGCCCTCACTATTGAAGGCCACTCAAACCCAGACATGTAGGGAATTGTCTTCGGGGTTTTTATACAAGTGTATAGTATGAATTGCATTCAAAATTACGATAGTGGTCTTTGGAAACATCTGGTTTCTATGCAAAGCATCCCCATAAATTGATGCCAGGACAATATCAGCTTTCATCATCAAGTACAGAGGGTTGAAGTATGTAAGAGGGTGTTTGTTTTTTTAAGCATTAATTTTCAAATTGGCGGAATTGGTCGGAAAAAAAATCCATAGCCATGTCTTATTTAGTGGGGACTTTATAACAGTCCAAAGTTTAAGTTTAGAAATATTAAGCATTTTTACCATTAATGTTATCAACACTCATGCCATTCGATGAGCTTAAAAAACCTTTATATTCACATTGTGTAAAGTATGTAGAACTGTCCTTAACCATCTGAAATATCGTGTTATTACATTATTCATGGACCTTATTCGATATATATCCTATTACTTACTCAATAACCAATTAAAAAATTCTTTTATTTTTAAAAAACATATCATTATCATTCACTTTGGCATTTCCTTTCCCCCACTTGGGGGTATGCTAGTATGATATGAAAGGGAGTATAGGCAGGGAAATGTTGCTTTACTACTTAAAAAATTAGAGGAAAGATAATCAACATTTTGCTATTTGAAAATTAGAATTATAGAAGGGATAACATATCATTGTAGTGATGTTTTTGTTGTTTGTTTTTTTTCCTAGTCAAATTGAAAATTGAAGTGATTGTGTTTTTTTTATTAGTCAGTTATAGCTTTATAATTATGAAAATTTATGGAGGTTCATCTTTAAGATAATTAAGAGAATACATAAAGAGGATTATGAGTATTTTCATCTTTTTATGTAAGAAGTCCATCTTTATTTTAAGTTTTTTCTTTGTAATTTTTCTCCAGAGACTTCTCCTCCCTCATCATCCATTAAGATAGGATTGAAGGGAGAGATGTCATATTTCTGGGAAAAATAACTATTCTCCAAGGAGGAACAACTCATGCTCATTGAAATAATCACAAAAATTTTAATGTTGAGAATTTTCTTACATAGAATCTCAAATTTTTTGTCCATGACATGTAGTCTATCATGTATGGCAATTTGTGCATTTGCCTTCTTATGCTCCTTATATTAATTATGTCTTTGCCATTTTATTTTCTTCTCAATATCCCTACTCCTCTTTTTATTTCTCAAATAAATTGAATTGAAAGATTTAGGTTTTCCTTGATGCATCCTTTCTATCCTAAGTAAGTTGGCATTGAGTCTTACTAGGAGGAAAGGTTTAAAGAACTAGGGGAATACCCTTGAAAAAATTTTCTTTTACTATAAACAAAGCCTCTATTATATATAATAGGTTGAATAATAGAGAGCATAATGTAGCTATGAAACACTAAACAAACTGCCAATATACACAAGAAGTGGAAGAATACCACATAGAAAATAAGTAGAAGATAAGGCCGCCACATAATCTAAAGTTAGGAACGTCAACTAGCAAGTAAGAGAACACAATTTTAATGAGTTTCGAATCCCCAATGACCTATCCCACCATTACACAAATAAGAATATTTTATTTCACAATATAGGTCCCCCTTAATTTAAGACAAGCCAAAAGCTAGGGCCAATAGAGGGGATAATGCCTAAGGCCAAGAACAAAACTTGTGTAAGAAAAGATCCCTGCTATGCAACAAAAATGTGAAAAACAAGATTATAGAAGGAAAATAAAAGTAGAACTTCCTTTCTAGACAAAGTAGATCTTCCTTTCTAGACAACACCCAACAATCTCAAGAAATTCACAAAAACCTACATGAATCCATAGAGAAGACACATAAAAAAAAGGTATACTAAAAAGCATGAAAAAGTTAATAACCATAAGGAGTGGAATAAACTCCATACTATATAAGTCAAAATCCAAATTCTCAATTTTAAAGGAAACAAAAAATGCAAATTTTACCCCCGATCAGGATGCGAGGCGACTAATCGTCACTCTCGGGATTTTCTTCATGTGTGAAAGGATTGTCGAAAGGGATGGAGGGTAGATAGACCCTTTCCCTCGCATGCGCTATCAGGAAAGTGAAGTCGCTATGCGCATGGGCCAAGTTAATGGTGAAGAGATGAGCCGCGGGGCTCTTCAACTTTAGGTGGGTAGGGCTCAATGTCCCATGCATACATTTGACTTGTGTTGGGGTTAGGCTCCTAGAGGTAAGTGTAGGCTCTTCACTATCAATCTCTTATCTACAAAGAAGGTCAGTAAGTTCTCCTCTTGAGACACGACTGGTACTCTCTAGTTCATGGTGCTTGCAATTGGGTATACTCTTATCCTTTTCTCCGCTCCTTGATCTCGTCTTGCTCATCATTATAATGTCTCTCAAAATTTTAATGATAATATTTGCCATTCGACTCTTGTCAGAAATGGAACTAGTTTTTGGGAGAATGGGAAACTTTTTGTGTTTTTTTCATTTATAATGTCTGTTGTTTCTATGCTGATATCTATTTTCTTTGGCATTCTATTTTCTTGAATGGGAATGCATGCTCTATTTATGGTTTGTAGTCTTATGTTGGAGGAATGTATGTTCATCGATGTTGGGTATATCATTAGATTGTTGGCCCTGAGAGCGGGAATGAGCTTCAATTCCTTACATCTAATTTATTACATCCACGGTGTGGACCTCACTATTATTGGTTCAGGGACTTGATCTCTATAACCTTTCTCCTAAGGCAACAAGCTAATTTTGGAATTTATCTGTTTATGGATTTAATTGAGAACGAGGTGCTCGTATATAGACTTGAGCACTGAAGGTTGCCTTCCTATTTGACCCTTACTTTGTATGAAAGGCTTGAGCCTAACATCATTTTCCTCTTGATTTTATTTCATGTTACTATGTCGAGTTCTCATAATTTCAGCAAGGACCCTATGCGTGAGTAGTTGATCTGTTTCTTTATTATGGCTCATTCTATTTAGTTGTCAGTTTTTGGTTCTGGTGTTTAGTTGATAATTGAAATGGCTCATGCATCCCTTGGTGTTAGCTCATTCGACAATGGGAGACATAGTCAATAATCAAGGAACTGAGGTAGCAGGGGTTCATACCTCGCTCGATAACCGAGAAGAAGCAGTTATAGGACAGATGCTCAAATTATCAATTAGTATGCCCATGCTTACAACATAAACACCCCAGCCCAGATTATCAAATTGATCTCAACATGGGAAGCATAATCAAATTTTTGAGCAAAAGCTAAAGTGCAGATAGAAGATTGGAGCATCCTCATTCCCGACTCAGGATGTACTCAAGGCCGCACCACCCAATATAAACAAAATGTCCATCTCTATTGGTTGATGAAAAGTACTGTGGCCAAAGCTATCATGACCTCTTCTGTAGGCTTTGTCAAATGTGATCCAGGTTTCAGGAAATTTTGAAAGAATTTCAAATCCAACAGAAAACGTTTCCTCTCAGTCACATTGAGTCACACATTCTGTGCCTTCCTCAGTGTGAATTACCAAGCTCTAGTGCTAAGGACCCAGCTCCCATGGAGTCCTTTGATGAGTAGTTGTTAGTTACGTCGTTGGAAGCCCCTAACTTTGTTTAGTTTTCTTGATGTACGTGTCAGCTAGTAGTTTATACTATAAATATTTATGTGATAGATGGTTTGCAAACATTTATTCATATAAGGCTTTATTTAACAGACTTAAATTATTGATATTTTGGATGGCATATAATGCAGTTTGGTGGCTAGCATTGAACCTAGTTTCCCAATGGGCAATGTGAGGTCACTGGACATATTTTATAAATGTAACCTGATTTTCGAAAATGAATGAATGAAAAATCCTACAAAACGTTAAAAAAAATGTGATTTTTACAAAATACCTTACAACTTTCACAAACATGGTCATTCACAAAACTAACACCTACATTAATTATAAAACATTTATGACTAATATACTCCTTGATTAAAAAAACAACCATAACTCTTTTTTAGTCATTCACATAACCACCATCCACAATTCATCTCCCATTCGTAAAATTGCACCTTCAAAATACATATCATCAAATACCAACAAGATGATGAAGTGTTATTTATCATTGTCTCTCACGTGCATGGGAATGGTCTTCTCTCCTAAAGATCTCTCATGATATTTATAACTAATATTCTCCTTGATTAAAAAACCAACCATAATTCATTCTTCATCATTCACATATCCACCATCCCCAGTTCATCATCTCCCATTCATAAAATTGCACTTTTACCATATATATCATTAAAAACGAATATATGTTTTCAATGTATATATA
>APFE031405849.1:0-10981 GCA_000404065.3 Pinus taeda
CAGGAATATTGAGAAAGCCAGAAGACCACGGAAATGTTTTGGTTGCCAGAGTTTTTCAACCTGTGATTTCACCCTTCAGTACTGTCAACGTATCTGCTCCCGACCCTGTACTATTGTAGCATGGCAGCTCTCAATACAGCTGATTTTGAAGTCTGCCTTTAATAGAATGTCAAGCAATATATGAATCTTCCTAAACGCATATTTTTGTTTGAATAATTTAGATATCCAGCTTTGCTATTTGCCAACGTGAAAGCCTGAGGAGTACTGCAAATTCTGATGCATGTACATTTCAATGGTTTTCTCAAAGGTTCTCTAACTCCCGTATCCTTAATTCGATTTGCATAAGGAGATTTTGTTGTCGAATAGAGAGATTTTGTTGTAGTTGTTGAATGGTTTCCTCAAGGGTTTTCTAAGCATATCCAATTTGAGAACAAAATTCCACTGCTGACCTTCTGTCGATTAAAGATGGTTCCCGCTAAGATCATTTATGTAGTCCCTAAAAACCATGTCAAAATCAAGGACGACAGTATCACTTTTATGTAAATATTATTTTTTATATTTTATATAAGTTACCTTTATTATATAATAATTACCAATTATATAAATGTGCTAACTATGTAATATATATTAATAAAAAAACATTCAGTTAACTTACAAACTATTTAGTCAAGCTTTAAACACAAAATATGGTTATATATACGGTATGAGCTAACGAGCTTGCCATAGGGCATTAAATGCCCGCGTAGCTGGAAGCTCGATAGCCCGATAACACGCACGCGGTGACTAGATAAATAAAAAATAACACCACTAGATAAATAAAAAATAAGCGCGTGTGTGTTATTGGGCTATCGAGCTTGCAACTAAGCAGATATTTAATACCTTATAGCAGGCTGTTAGCCCTTGCCATATATATACTAACCCTTTAGTGACAGTAACTATGAATAAATACTATAAATATTTTTATAGTTAAATTTATATTATTTAAATAATTTTATTAAATTATATAATTAATAAAAAATATAATTATCAAATTAATATAATTTTTAATTGCTTGTATAATTAATTTATTTATTTTTAATAGTTAGGATTATTAATAAAGGTTAATTGAGAGTTTTATGGTATTAATATGGTTTCCAAAAAATCTAAATTATTAAATAAATGCCAGTAAATCTTAAGGATTTAATAATATTAAGTTGGGGAGAAATATAGATGTACAACACTTATTAAAAATTAGGAGTTAGGAGGTTTTCTCTTTTAATGGTTTCGTCTTTTAGTTGTTTTTTGGTTAATATTATTTAAATTTAGGGCGAATTATTGAAAATTAAGAATTGGAATTATCATAGTTGACACAATATAAGTATTCGTAAAAAAAATTAAGATTTATAAAATTTAAGTATTATAAATAATAATAATTTAAATTTTGTCTATGTGGTTTTGGATAGATGGTGATTTGGTGTTTTGTTAAGGCACTCCTTCATGTGAGGTCACCCGTTCAATTGCCCGCTGAGATCAAGGTTGTCTTGGATAGATGGTGATCTAGTGCTTTGTTAAGACACTCTTTGATGTGAATTCACCGGTTCAATTGCTCCCTAAGATTAAAACAATATATTAAATATGATAAAAATATAATCCTTCCAAACTTACAAAAAAAATTGAACTCCACATTAAAATTCAAAAATTAAAACTTGCAATTATAAAAATAACATTAAATATAAAAGTTATTTACTAACTATTTTTTTCAAACAATCAAACAAGCAGTTAAATTCTTATTTAGAAAAATAAAAAATAACATTAATTATTTAATTTAAATCGAGGTTGCCATGCTTAATAAGAGGGCTTTTTGGTTTTTTAGTTTTGAAATACATATTTAAACCTATGAAAAATCCCGAAAATATTCAATATAAAGATTTAGTCAATTAAATTCACCCTCCATCAGATTTTATAGAAACTTCGTCCAAAAAGATACGAGATAGAAAGGAAACATTAGACCATCTTTTTGTACTTTACTTAAAAACACACCACATGTCACGCCAGCTTAATTTTTACATAATCTGTATGTGATTAAGCAAATACAACTTTGAAGAATTTATTCCTTGTACATTTGGGCGGGTTGTAAGAACCGCTTAAGGTCAGCATTGTATAGCATCTACATATCAAGCTAATACAACTTCAAAGGAATTCATTTGAGCAGAGTGAGTTAATATATATTCATCATATGAATACCGCTTCATTCTATTTTCTATTTAGAAGTAATGAATTCGCTGAACTTGGTGTGCGGAAACCAAAAAAAAAAGTTATCCCGAATCCATTCAAATAAGCCTACAACTCGAGTGTCGAGAGTCTAAATGTTAGATCTAATTCTTACCGCGAGATAGGTGTCAAAATTGTCTTTTCAAGTGTCTCATTTCAGTTTGAGTTAGTCTAGTTTAAGTCGAGTTTAACTCCAGTCATTTATTACTTATGTTTCCAATGTAGTCTTATCTAAATGATTTATAATACTAGAAAAGCAAATCCTCTGCTCCATCATTTTGTTCTCTTCAATTTTTGTCATGGTATGAGAGCTTAGGCTGAGTGAGACTCCTTGAGAGCAGCAGAGATTACAATAGTTTGAATAAGACTCCCTAAGAGAGCAGCGACGTGAGTGAAGAGAGAAGCAGAGAGAATAGGCGATCCAACATAAGACTCTTTGACAGCACAGCGAAAGTTTGTAGAAGACTACCGCGAAGAAAAAGAGAGAGAGTGGAAGACTATTTGAGAGAGCAACAGAAGTTTAAAGAAGATTGAAGAAGCGCGCAAAGAAGCATTAGGAGAATGAACCACTTATGAATTAAGTTTAATTAAATTTTTATGTGGTTGTAATTAAGGGAGTGTGTTGGAGAATCTAATTTCAACCACTTGTTAAGTGTCAAAAGTGGTCCTCCAAGTGGTTTGTTTAACTCCACTAATTTATTACTCATGTTTCCAATGTAATCTTATTTAAGTGATTTGTAATGCTTAGAAGAACGAGTCCTCTTCTCCATTATTTTGTTCTCTTCAATTTTTGTCACCAAAAACATATACTTAAATTATTGTGTTACCCAAAATACTACTACTAATAATTAATATATGAATCAAAATAACAAAGAGGAGTGCCACGAATTTGGTGAAGATGATGAGTTATAGAAAACTAAAATCATGTCCGGCCCTTGCTACCAAATGTATAGAGCACAATACTCACCACAATCTCACTGGCCTCCTTTGCATGTCTCTCACTAATTGCAGTGTTATTTCCTCTGGTTTTGGTTTTCCTCTTAGGTGTTGTATTTTTGGGTTAAAAGCTTCTTATATCTTACATTTTAAACTGTATAAATTTATACATAATATCCTAATGCATTTTGGAGGGTGGATACCACTGGGAAACCAATAATCTTAGATGTTGTTCCTTCTCTGTTGGTCGCATTAACTCTAACCACAAGGCTTGAAAAGTATTATCACGCCCAACAATGGTGCCTCACAAAGTCGAATGCTGCTGGCTAGAGAAAGTTATGATGTAATAAGTTGTAACTTGACTATAAATGAGAGGTCAACACACATACTTTCTCAATAGTAAACCCTAACCCCAACTAAATGCGTACTTTCATTTCTTAAATTCAGATGATGCAACTTAGTAATTATTAATATCACCGGTTTATTTTATCAAAAAGATTTTCACCCTATAAATTAGAAATTAATTAGAAAGAGCTTAAATTTGTTTGATGCCTTCTATTTCCAACTTGTAATTATTTAGAGTATATGTTTATTTATTAGCACGATCATATTAAAAAATGTGGTTATGATATATCTATATCAATCATATACAAAATTATACTATATTTCAATAAACAAATGTCAATATTATATATTTAATATTGTTAGATCTAAGACTTTTGTGATCCATAGATAAATGTCTTTTGCATGAATCACATCATTAGGATTTGGTCTATATTTAGAACCAACTAATGTGGGTCATCCTAAGGACAAGGTGAAATGATCAGCCAATCTTCAAGAATAAATAGCATGGATGCATCATTGAAAACTAGTTGTTGGTGATTAGTTAATCAGGTAAATAAAAATTCCATATTAATAAAAATATAACTATAATAATGATATTTTAAATAAAATTATTATTCTTAAAATTATTATTATATTATTATATGTAAACAATTATAAATAAATATTATATAATAATTTATAATAATTATTATTATATTATTTTTTTTTGTAAAAGCCTTGGCACGACCTTCTTCATTAATTCATAAAAAGGAGAGAATACACCCAAACTTCTTCATTCATTCTTAAAAAAAACACAACACGCCCATCATGAGGTAGTGAGGTCACCTCAATCTTCGCAATGGGAAACTAGATCTATTGGCCACCATACTGCGTTATAAGCCAACAAAAAGAAAAATAGTTTAAGACTATCTTTTAGAACTATATATGTCTGAGTATCCTTAGCATGTCTAATATCTAAATATCCACTGCATAATATCAAAGTTTGCTTTTCCTTCATTTGTACTTAACAAAAATACAAAATCATACTAGTCTATACATACTATTAATAATCACAGGAGTCCACAGGAGTTGGATCTTTTGCGCTCGACCTAGGTAATTCAGTTTGAGGGAGACATAATATGTTTTTCTATGTGGATGAGGCAAACATTCTGTTGTTGAATCTGAAATTGGATAAGATGAAATTCTTTATGAATTTATGGAAGAACATGGTCAGCCTTGGTCAGAGCAATTACAGGAGTGGATAGAGCTCTTGCTACAATGCTTCTCATGAGTCAATATAGGAAAATAGTATGTTTATACTAGGAGGATCGACCTCTGGTATGACCAGGGACTTAATTTAATTCCAACCATTCCTTAATATCCAAATTCTCTTAAGCTGCATGTTGATTCAAATCCATTTCCCACCTACAGATAAGTTGACAAATATTTGGTTAAGTGCTTGTCTGGTATGCCTGGGCCACTTCACGAATGAGTCCAAAAGTCATTCTACGACCTCAGCCTCGAGGAACATGCCTAGGGCTCACGAAACCCACGTTGAGTCCCTGGACGATGACTCTAACCCTTATTTTCACCTGACCTGGTGCTTCTACTAGCGGAAGGTTGGGCCATACTGTTATTGCACCTGCCACTACACTAAATAAAAGAACCAATATGGCAACTCTGAAACCATAACACAGAGCAGGTTTTAAGGTGTTGAATCTGGAGCATGTACCTGTAAATAACATTTGAAGGTATAACACAAAAGAAAGTCACAGAACTATGAGCTTGAAGCAAATAAAAAAAAAAAAAAAATCCACTGTTTATGATATGGGTAAATGGATAAATGCCGACATCATCAATCCATGGCTCCCCGAGCCTCAGTGGAAACAAACCCATAATCCATTCAGACATATAATTGTTCAGAGAATCTCCTCTCATGCTTACCAACAAATAGAGAAAAGAGACATGAAATAAAACCCATGCCACCATGCACAAAATACATAATGGATGTGAGAGCGTTAACCCTCAATGCATACCCTTCTGAGAGAGAAGAATGCTCTAAATAACATAAACAACTTGGCTAGATTGAAGTTGCTAAACATAAAAAACAATATATTCCTTTTATAAATTCTAGAATGAAGACATTCTACCTTGAAATATAGTTTCAGAGACCTACTCCCCATGAATAATCATAAAGACAATAAGGAAAGAAGGTGGAAGGGGGAGAATCATAATATAGACATACCCGCATTAGAGCAAAATTATAGCAATATAGACAGACCTTAGAGAAACCTTTGGCCAGAGGTGCTCGGTTGATATCTTTTTCCATATCGGATTAGGGTTTTGTCGTCTGATCGTAAACCATGCCTACATGAATCCCTATCCACTTCACTCTCACATGTGGTTTCTGGCTTACCACAAGCCAACACAGCAGAGTGGTTTTTGGTTGGCCACAAACTTGCAATTACAAACTGGTTTTAAGATTACCACGAACTTTATGGGGGTACACATGCCTCATCAGGCTTACATTTCACACTCCAATTCTTGGGGTTACGAGTTACATACATTCCAAAGACCACTACAAAACATCCTAGACTTGCTTACAATTAATATGTGTGACTCAAAAATACATCATGCTAGTGATTGTCTTCCACAAACTCAAATTAACTCACACAAACTCGGTTATCCATCATCCTCTAATCTTTGATGCAACTCCTCTCATGCCATATTCACTATCATGTCTTCATTATATCTAGTAGTGAACAATTCCTGGAAACAAATTTTTTTATCATTGGAAAGGCCAATTCCAACATAGATTCAAACATATGACAATAGTTGGCTAGACTGATTGTCAAGCATCCAATCCTTTCCACAAGACATATACCAATACAATTTTACATGACTTGATACACTCTCACAACTGATTTTGACTAGACATAATTATAACCAAGATGTCCCACAACAAATAAAAGAATCTATATATACATAAAATAGGGTTGGCTTTCTCATGCCAAGTTTTTTCACAAATAAGATTTCGATGGAAAGCAGAACAAAAAGTCGAGAAAATTTTGTTAAATGATCCCAAAATGCGATCGATATAAGTTCCAAGTGGCTACAAAATTGGCACTTATCAACTCCTTTTCTTTGATTAAAATCTGTATAGTAATGAATTAATTCATGGTCATTTTCCATGGATCTTCACTGGATTAAACATACCTACATCATGGTTCCTAGTTCGGCTGCTAGGATATACCCATCACGGTTGGTGTCAAAGAGGTTAAATGCCTCATGCATTGGAGTGATCTGCTCCTCACTCAAATCTTTCCTCATTTCTAGAGAGTTTGATGACTATGGTTATGCCCTTACTCAAATCAACCCTATTAATACCTGCAAAGGGAAGTCGACATGGTGTCAAACAAAGCAACGATTCTTACCATCCTCCCCTTCTAGAAAATTCATTGTGCCCTCACCTCATTTACACTCTATCTACCAGTTTCATCAACATTTGGTTCGTCTTGATCCACAATTGTTTCCCTTCATTATGTCATTGTGGGTAACAATTCCATGTCCTAATAACACCATTTACTGATCATGCCATTCAGAAATCTTCCATATATTCTTTGATCTTATGCACTAAATCACCCTCGGTATTGGCTTTTGAGATCAAAATCGAAGCCAGTTAGATCAATGTGAAGAGGAAATTTTTACTTCTTATCACTCATATAAGTTTCTCTAGTAGGTATTCTCTGTAGAGAAGTTGAAGAAACATTGAAATATAGAATTAAACAATTAACAAGCACCTGATAGACAAGCCTTCATTAAAAAAGATTAGCTATATCAATCGAACTTGTATATTTATGGCCTTGATAGTCCTCCTTCCACAGTATTGTTCATAGTATAGAATCCAATCATGGATCCATTGTTAAATCCACACAACACTAGAGTTCCTTGACGAGTGAGCACAGTCTCCTCTACATGGCTTTATCACACAACTAGTGAGCACTAGTATTGCAGCAACAATGCTGCAACTCCTGGGGCTTCCTACTTTACTTTCATCAACCCGGTAGTTTGTAACAAACTTGGAAGTGATGGTAATGTATGCACAAGTACTAGTTCTTACTGCAGGCTGTGACTTGGTCAGCTGGCGTAACATCACTAGGAGCTGAAGCCAACTTCTATGAATTCCAAAGGAAGCTTTAAATGTGATGAGAGAAAGGAAATCTTACTCTGCAGAGGTTATTCTACTTGCAGAAAGGGAAAGAAGACTAGAATGTAAAGCAAAACCTAGCAAACCCTAATTTACTCTCTAACCCTACTTTTGCAGAAAGAGAGATGAAAACCTATGAAATTAATGTCATTACCTATTGAGAAAGTAAACTACACCTATTCAAGCTATTTCTAGAAGGAAATGAGGAAAAATCATCTTTTTTGGTTTTTTATGTATTTTATGTGAAATTGTTATGCATGTAATTTAATTATTTGTGGATGTGGCAGTGATTAGGTGGTGATGGCAGGAGACTTTGGGATTTGCAGAGGTGTAGGAAGGTGTGGAGGGGTCGTAAGAGGCCCTTGGAGACCTTCTGGAGGCTTTCCCTGCAATCAAACTTCAAAAAGTCACTTGCAAGAAATTCTACAGGAGGCTGCAGGGGATCTACAAGAGGGTGCCGAGGGCTGTTTTAGAGGTTTTAAAGGTGGAAAAAATGGTGGGAAATGGTAGTTGAAGACTAGAAGGATGTGTTATGGTGTTTGAAGTTCATCAAAGATGATTAGGAAATAAAATGATGGTTGGAATTGTTCAAGAGACAAGAGGAAAGCTTATGAGAAAACAACATAAATTAGGGTAGATTTGTGAAGGACTTTGAATGAACTATGAGCAATGTAGCAAAAGAGATGGTGATGTATACTTTATTGACTTATTATGAGTAGGGATGTACTGTAACAGATCTGCAAATCAAAACACTGAAACTGAGCAAGAAAAGAAGTAACAACACCAAAGAACAGAACTATATCTCATGTTAACCTAAATTCTGATCTAGGAAAATAAAATGTTGAACAGTACTATATGGAATGGAAAGCACGGAAAGATATTTATTGCAGAAACAAAAATGAGTATGGAAAAATGGATTTGAAGCAAAGCATTAACCTCTAAATCAACCTATAACACTAGAAATTGCATGGAGGAAGCAAAACTATGTTTTTGTGGTAGCAAGAGTGTCTTGACCTCAAATCATGGCCCCAAAGGGAGAAAACGAGGTCAAGGATTTTTTGATGTCCTTTTTGTATCTTTATCCTATCACTATTTAACCTACTTCATCAAAATGAAATGGAAATAGCTATGTAAATCACCAAAAAGCAACCTATTTTACTAAGGAAGAAATCTATCTAACAACAACTAATTCATGAACTGCAACAAGACATATAAATACAAAACAAGAGTTTTTTATATAGCTTGGGTTGGGCCCTAAACCAAGAGCTTCATCCCTCTAGAAGAACTCAGTGCTGGTTCAGAAAATATTTCATCTTCATTATCAAAATAATAGTCACATTACATAAAATTGTCCACAAAAGTAAGCTCAAAATGAGTTGAGAAAAAGCTACAACAAAAGTGCGGAAATATGACTAAAATACAACAACCTAATGAGGCCCTAATTCTCTCTATTTATACTACTAGAGCCCCCAACGGCTCTCCTAAAATCAAGGGGGATTGGCTCCCAAGACAGGAGATAGACAACAATTATTCTTCACTTGCTCGACTACTCCTTTGATGCATTGATGTAGCTGCTTGTGCTCCAAGATTTCTGAAGGAGGATTTGAAGTAGGGAGTGATCAATGAGGGGGACACCCTCCTATAACTCCTCTCCCTCATCTTCCTTGAATATTGGCTGCAAAATGCTCATTAAACCTTTGCCTTTGTCTCGAAATTGACCAAAAATCTACATAAATCACACATTAGACTTCATGGCATAATGACTAACCCAACTCACTCTATTAGCATAAATATAATAAAAAACATGTAATAAGCTAATGAGAATGGTGGATTAAGCTAAGTTAGGAGGAAAAATGAGCCCATATAATTACCCATTTATGGCGCTCATCATCACGCCCCTACTGAATGTGTTGCTCATCCTCTGAAACTAGTCCATCTCTTCATCTTTGATGGCCCTGATGGCCTCCCTGACATCCCATGATGCTAATGTGAGATCCTCTTCCTTATCATGGAATCTAGCCTTTCTATCCACCTCCTCCCACTGTTTTTTTTCTTCTACCTCTTTTGTTCCCTCTAATAGTCCTAGCAATAGTGGGGGACTCAATTTAAGGCCAATCCAATTGACCTTCAAAAGTTTCATAGACTGCTTGCATAGTGGCACTCTCCTCAATGCTTCTTTAATCCTATTTGGGGAGTGATACTCCCTAATCTGTAGGTTGTGTGGCAGTGTGTTCCACCTTCTCATACAGGCATGAATGTAGTCATCTCCAAGAAATCTTTCCATGTCCTCAAAATGTGAAATAGCCTGGGCCTGATCAGTGATGTACTTAGGGGCACTTTGAGGATCATTTGAAAGTAGTTGTGGTATGCTAATGAGAGCCATAGGGTCTGATGGCTCTGCTCTAATCATTAGGGGCTCATTTTGTTATCTTTCCATCAACTTCTTGATTTATGTTGCCCTTTTCTCCCCATGACTCATCCATGACGCCATGGCCATCAGCTGCAAGTCCCCTAACCTAGCATTGGGGTCCCATAGGTTCATATTAGTGATAGTCATGTTATGTAAATAAAACTCTACCAACTTTGCCTTGCCTTTTGGTGAACTGTGATCACATAGGTCCATGAACTATCTATAATCCTAAAAAGGCATGGTGCCTCTTTGTACCAAGGTCTTGATCTAAAACTATAGCCACTAGTCTTTGAGGTATACTCCATCTGATTTGGCTAGTTGTTTGCACTATAGTGCCTCCATAGACCAGCTGGCCATGCATGCTACTTCGGTTTCCCTTTCTTGCAGTTATTTCCTTAACATTTCATTTTATGCTTCCAAGTGAGATCTTCTGATTGCTTGTGTATGTCTTACAGTGCTCAATTCCTTACCCATCTCTCTCAGCTTATTCTCCATGTGGCCATTGCCTTCCACTCCTTTGGACTTGGTGATCTACAATCATCTATGGCTCCTTACCCTTTCTTTTGTCAATTCAAAGAAAGTGGGATTGCAAATTTCTGTGGAATAATTTTTCCTCTTCAAGAAGGTTGTAGTAAGAGCCTAAACTGGGCTGGGGGTCAGGTTCTAGTATCTCTGCTATCTCATCCTTCTTCTGGGTCTACTCTTCTCCCTTTTTCTCAAGTTTCTCAGTCTCCTGTGGCTTTGTCAAGGTCTCCTGTAGAGCGGTCTACACCTCCTATAGGACTATTTTAGAGTCCTGTAGTTTTAACCTTTCCTTCCAAGTGGAAGATCTAGGGCTTCCGCTTTCATAGGTA
>APFE031405859.1:13107-46951 GCA_000404065.3 Pinus taeda
TTTTCTGTTATTTTGTAAGATAAAAAGCCATTGCCCTGGTTTGGTGGCCAGCTAAGTGACAATGCCATTCACTGGTAGTAGTCTAACCGAACAAGCTGGCTCGTGATGAGACCCCTTGTCTTACAATTGAAGCCATTACCCTGTTTTGGTATGCAGTATTGGTAATGTCGGCTAAACTATTTTCCTATGAAGATGGTAAGCAGGCTTGTAATAAGACCTCTCAACTTTTATATCCAGTATTCTTGGAATTACACCCTGAATAATCATGAACTTGGGTAAATGGGATAGACAACTTTCCTCCTTAAGATAGGATGGATGACAAGGTAAGAGTTTGAGATGCTGAATTTGGATTAGCTTCTATTTTAATATTGATAACCCTTTTGTAACCAATTTGAAAAACCTAAAAAGATTTACAAGATTTATAAACTTCAAGAGGGGTTCACTAAGATTGTAGTGTAGTTTCAGAATGCAATTATAATTAATTTCCTCGAAATCATTCCTTTTGTTTAATACTTCTATTTATTTAAAAGTAAATATCGCATCGCTTGTTTTTGAGAAACTCTTTGAATACAGCAAAGGTCAAATAGAAAATGCCTTGGAGTTTTATTTTCTAATTTTGCTACAAACTATAAAAATGCTATTAAAAGGAGAAGGGGTTACCTTCTTAGTTGAAAATTTTCTTTAAGATTAGACCATTAACAGGGAGAGAATCTCTCAACCCTGATAAATCTTATAGCATGAAGGTCGAATGGCCTATCTTTTCACAGATCTGAAATGGTCCAAGCCACATCTTCTGGAATTTGGTGTGTTTTCCTTTATCTTCATGGGCTTTGTCCCATTTCAGGACTAAATCACCGACTTGAAATTGCTTAGAACCAGATAAAATTGAATCAAATGATGACTTGATGATTTGCTGATGTTTTGCATGAATAATTTTGGTTTTTTCTCTTTCTTCTTCCAATTTTAGGATTTGGTCATGTCTAAGTTGTAAAGAAGAAGAAGGATTTTCTTCAGTAAATTGAACTAGGGCTAGAGAAGGAAGAATTTTGTGTATGTAATTTCTAATACATAAGATCTATTGGTAGTACAACTTCTTTTCCATAAACGAGTTTAAATGGGGAAGAACCTATAGAAGCCTTTTGTGTTATCCTGTCAGCCCATAGTGCAAATATTAAAGATTTGTGCCAGTTCTTGTGATTCTGTTCGATAGTTCGCTTGATAATTTTGATAAGTTTTTTGTTTGTAGATTCGGCCAAACCATTGCCCTGAGGATAATAGTTAGCAGAATATTTGAGTTTGAAACCTCTTTTGATTGCGAAATCAAACATAGCATTGCCTGAAAAGTAAGATGCATTATCAAAAACAAGAGCATTCAGGACGCCAAACCTGGTAATGACGAATTGATCTATGAATTCAATAATGGCTTCAGAGTTTGTTGTCTTTAGCGGAATTGCTTCAACCCGCTTGGTAAAGTAATCAGTAGCGGTAAGGATATACTTGTGCTGTTTGGAAGAATTAGGAGTAATTTCTCCAATAATGTCCAATCCCCATTTCTCAAATGGTTGTTCAATGTTGACCGGTTGCTGAGGGAAGGCTTATTTCTTTTGTCTTCCACTTGAAGTTTGACAATTTCGGCATTTCCTCACATATTCATGAGCATCTCTAAACAGAGTGGGCCAGTAATACCCAGCATGGATGACTTTGTGAGCTGCGGTATCAGCTCCGAAGTGGCCTCCTGCTGGTTCGTCATGCAATTCCTGCAAGACCCTTTGTGCTTCCTGTTTTTCAAGGCATCTTAGTAAAACGGAATCATAATTTTGCCTAAAAATAACATCATCAATAATGGTAAAAAAAAATTCTTTCAATCTTATGGCCCTTTTGTTTTTGTAGGACAGGTTGGGAGGTGCATATCCATTTTTCAAGTAAAATATTAAATCGGCATACTGTGATTCAGAGTCAATGATACTTATCTGGTTGATGGTTTCAGATTGATCTGTATCACTTGATTCCAGAATGTTGGATGCGCCTACCAATAACCTGCAAAAACCTTGGCCTCTAACAATCTTTGTTGGCTTGATTTCTAGGTCATATTCTTGAAGTGTCGTTACCCAATTTTCCCTTTTTTCTCCCAGTTCACTTTGGATTAATAGTTGTCTAACTGAGGAGAAAGGAACTATAACCTTTGTATGGGCTTTTAACAGGAAGGGTCTGTAATGTTTAACCGCTTTATATACAGCAAAGGCTTGTTTTTATACTTCATAATAGTTTAGTTCTGCACCTTGAAGATTTGAGCTATAGAATGAAATCGGTGCTTCCAAATTGTGATCGTTGATCTGTGTAAGTACTGCAGCATAAGAGGAATCGAATGCGATGGTATACAATGTAAAACGATTAGAAAAAATTGGGGTATTTAGAGCTGGGGCATTGATTATTGATTGCTTGATTAGTTCAAATGCTTCCTTTTCTGGCAATCCCCATTTGAAGACTGAATTTTTCTTAATCATAGTTTGAAGTGGTAAAATAATTTGGGAAAAATCTAGATCGAATCTTTTTACAAAGTTGATTTGGCCTAAAAATGACTGCATGGATTTCTTATTATGAGGAAACGGGATTTCAGAAATTTCTTTAATCCTGTTTGGATCAATATAGATGCCATCTTTAGATACAATAAAGCTTAGGAGCTTACCTTGATCAAGAGCGAAGAAAGATTTCTTAGGGTTTAGAGAAATACCGTATTTCTTACAGCGTTGGAAGATTTGATTCAAATCATGCAAGTGATTGGATCTCTCTTTTGAAAATACAGTAATATCATTTAAATAGACGACTATTGTTCTATTAATTAACCCTTTGAAAGCGATATACATCGCCCTTTGGAAAGTGGCTCCTGCATTAATAAGTCCGAAAGGCATTTTCTGATATGCATATGTTCCCCACTTTGTTCTGAATGTGATTTTGAGTCAGTCATCGAGGTGGACCAGAATTTGGTTATACCCTGAAAACCCATCCAAAAAGGACATTAACTTTGAGCCTGCCACCGATTGGAGTATCTGCTCCATAGTGGGTAATGGAAAATTATCTTTTAGACTTGCCTTATTTAAATTCCTGAAATCAATACAAATCCTTATGTCGCCATTTTTCTTTCTAACTAGTACCATATTGGAGACCTAGTTTGAGTGTCGTACGGGAAAAATAATCTTAGCTTTCCAGAGTTTGTTGAGTTCTGACTTTATTTGACCCTCTAAGTTTGGATGTATTTTTCTCAACTTTTGTTGAATTGGTTTCTGTTCGGAAAGCATTGGGATAGTGTGTTGAATAATGGATGTGCCATATGTTTTTAGATCATCATATCTCCAAGCGAAAACATGTTTATTCTTTCGTAACAGACTAATAAATGCTTTATTTTCCTCTATGGAAAGTCCTAATCCTAAATTAATGTTTTGAGGATTTTGTTCGGTTCCAAGGTTTATTAATTCAAACCTTAAGGTAGAGCTCTGAAACTTTGTATTAGAAACAGGTTTGAACCTGTCTTTAATATCGTAAAGATCTTCAAGCTTCACTACGCGCTTAGGGATTGAGTTTTCCTCATGTTTACCTTGTATTTGAGTATCGTGCTCATCTTCCTCAATGATTTGATTGTCATAGGATTTTTCAGAGGTTAGAAATTGTAAAATGTCATCATCGTGGTTAAACACTCTCCAATTGGTTACATTGTTAGGAATGGATGGTCTAAAAAGTAATTCTATTGAAAACCTATCTGGACTATAGTCTTCGGAAGGGAGTAGCTTGGAAGCGACATTGGCTAGCAAGTCGGCTGCCGAATTTTGTGACCTGGGAATGGAAGAAATATTGAATGCTAAAAAATGGGATGTTAGCTCTTGTACCAGCGATTGATAATGCTTAAGATGGTTCGAAAGACAATGAATTGTATTCCTTACCTGTTTAACGATAATCTCAGAGTCACCAAAGACCTTTAAGTTTTGAACTTTGAGGCCGATCGCTTTATATAGTCCTTGGACTAGTGCTTCATACTCGGTTGTGTTATTGGTGCATTCAAATTCTAATCTACAGGACAGCATTGTTTTTTCTCCTTGCGTGCTGACCTGACCAAAATGCATCCTACTCCTGATCCTTCACTGGACTTAGATCCATCAAAATATAAAGAGCAAAATAATGAATTATCTACAGTTTTTGTTACAACATTCTCAGTAACATTAACGCATTTAGACCTGTCGGTCTGTGAAAAGTTTTCAATTTGTGATGCAAAATTGTTGACTGAGAAAGGAGATGGCTGGGCAATATAATTGCCGAAAAATGACTCGGAAGAATAGTTTCCTAAGATATTGTTGTTGAACGCAACGGGTTGATTTTCCTGTTCAAATTCCGTAACAGTGTGGGCCACATATAGGGGAGCCCTTATAGGGGAGCCACATATGTGACCAATCGGTGGAAATATACCCATGGAGTTTTTCTGACCAATCCCTGCTTAAAATTAACCCATAGAATTCAGGTATATCGGCGACTAGAATATCAATCCTTTGGACTATTCTTGGATCTGCCGATAACCTGATCGTTACAGAGTTTATTTCCCCTAGAACTTGAACTTTAGTTCTATCTAACTACACAATGTGAATAGAAGACTTCTGGGGTTCAATATTCAGTTTAGAGCAAACTGAAGCAGGCATTATATTCGAAGATGCCCCAGAATCAATTAAGCAGTTGTGTAGATTTCGATTATAAATTTCATAAGTCAAGAGGAAAGGAGGGGTATGGGAGTTTGATCTATCTCCAATCAGAATTGTGTTAGTTGCCTCAATTCTACCAGCAGGGGGTTGTCCTGAGTGACTTGTAGCTTTAGTGGTGGGAAGAGGTGAAGAAGGAGCAGCATTAAGTTCTTTGAGTAGTAATTTTTGTTGATGTTTTAATTTACTAAGTTCAAACATGGTGATGTTTGCCTTAGTTTTCTTCATGTCATCGACAATGTTATAATCCATCGAATCAGAAACTACCAACGTTTTAGATGACGAAGGCGTAGTAGAGGATGATGGCTGATTGTTAGATACTGTCGCGGCTGGCTTTCTAACGGGTACCTTTTCCTTTACAGTATTGGTTCCAGCGCTCCTTTTCTTTGGATTAGCTTGAACAGGTTCGGGAGTACCTTTACTCCTTGTAGTGACAGGAAAGGCTTCTTGCTCAGCGTCAGTATCGAAATTAGGGAGTATAAAGTCCCACATCCCGTGACATTCAACTACTTCCTCTTCTTCTTCTTCAGATGGTGTAACTGTTTCTTCCTCTTCTTCTTCCTCAGGATCCGAGTCTGTATATGATATAACATTTGGAGGTTTGGACTCGGGTTTCTTGAAATTCCTATATGGTTTCTTTGCTGAGGATTCTGATACTTGTTTCTTGATCTCAACCATTTCGTTCGACATGGTTCTAAGGACTTTTTGAAGGCCCTCCATGTCATATGGATCCTTAGTAATCTTTTTCTTAGAGTCATCTTTAAAGGACACTTTTTTAGATTTTCTTTCTTCCAAGGCAGTTTTCTTTTCTAAGGCGATTACGCTCTTTTTCACAGTGAGTGCTTCCTTCATGTTTTCGGCCAATGTCGGCTGTTTAGCCCTATTGACAAATATGGCAATGCTTGAAGGCAAAGAAGTGATATACCATTCGCTTCTAACTTGTTCGCTTGGCTTATCATCAGTGGGGATTTTGTTCAAGAGTTTGTTGAATCTGGAGTTGAACTCCTTAATGTGTTCTCTTGACTCGATCCTTAAATTGGAAAGGTCATGGACAAGTGTAGCTAAGGATCTGCCATCGCCGTATTTGGTGAGAAACTGTTCCTGGAAGATATTCCAACTTGTGATGGATCCAGAGGGCAACGAAAAATACCAAGACCCTGCAGATCCTTGTAGTGAATAGGGAAACAATCTTACTACCACATCTTCTTCAGTGACTCCCTTTAGATTGACCGACAGCATAAAATTGTTAATATGTTCTTCTGCAGAAGTTCCAGCATCTAGATTGAACTTGGGTAACCATTTTTCAGGGTAATCGGGTAAAGGATGTAAAGGTGCAGGCATGGTGACCGCACTAGGACTTCTCCATGGTCTTTGGGCCATTTTAGGATTACCAATGATTGCTTGTGGTGTTCCAGGTGCCTAAGGGGGAGGTGGAAGTACAGACTGAAAATATTGCGATGCTTGAGATGAAGTCCCTTGGTGAACAACGATATGAAGTGGTGAAGTGGGTGTTTGACTTCGCACAGGTGATGATGAGATGGAAGATGATGGAGAAAAGGTTTCGCTACCAGAACCTTCGGCGGTCTTCTTGATCCTTTTCCTTTCGGGTAAAGGAAATTCGGGTAAAGCGAAATTGCGAAGTATGACTGCCTTGTGATACTTCAGATCTAGGAGGGGAAATTGAGAAGCCTTGAAGTTTCTGGATAATGGATTGAACTTCAGGGGACTCCGGACTTAAGTGTTCTGAAGTATGATGTAATTGAGCAGTAGTGGTTGATTCTTCTTCGTCTCGTCTGGATACTGGAGATTCAGAACGTGAATGAAATGTCCGAGGAGAGGCGGAGGGTGAATTACTCTTTGAATGGTTTGTAGGTGTTGGCTTACTCGCCATTCATAGCAGATGACCCTCCTTCTAGCGCCAGAAATGTTGAGGCCTTGAAAATCGCTGCCACAACATTGGGGGATAACCACCCGATCCGGACCTTAGTACAACTCCTTTTCCATTTGGGATGGTGGCTCCGACTAGAGATAACAAGACCAGTTTCCCGATAACAAAATAAAAGGGATGGATGGGTGATGAATAGTTTGCTTAAGTGATAGGCGACTAGCTTATTCTATTGACAGAAATAGGAAAACTAATACTAATCCCAGGAACAACTTATTCATTCGGAATGCAGCGTTAAATAATCTTTATCTATCTAACAGGCATGTAGATGACTCTGTAAAATAAATAAGAGACATTCAATCATTCAAAGATTACTTCATATGAATAGTCACAATGAAGCGATAAATACAAATTACTACATTCACGGTTTATATCATTGATACATATATACGATTGAAAGAGAAGCATGCGATAAACAACCAATAGTGGAATGCATAAAGAATGCTGCGAAAAGCACATATATATATATATATATAAGCGATAATAGCAAGAGCAATTTAAACAACAATTCATATAACAAAAATGAGTACAGACGCAGATAATAGTACCATGTGAGCTACAGATCAATCTGAAATATCAATCGCTATTCAAAATTCCTTCTTCAACACAGAAATGCTTTTAAACAATGACAGTAGTGCACATTTGCATAAAAACCTTCCTCATTAAATTCAGAATAATTGGTCCAGTTTCATAAAAGAATATCCCTGAAGTACAATAGTGCAACTTCAGGGTTTAAGTCATATACAAAACTTTACGACCCTTTCTAAATGCATGAAAGGGTCTATAAATACTACTAAGCTAAAAAAATCTATGAAACAAAATCCTACTAAATTGGTATCAATAAATGTGATCTATTTCTCAGGGGTGATCTGGCAATCGGCGATGTGAACCATGACTCAGGTTGTTTGCCCTTAAACCTGAGCTGGCTTATCGCAAGCATCGCTCCACTTCTGGCGGTCTGTTGAGGCGCAAACTGAATTGGGCAGCGAAGGTGGCATCCTGAATGTCGGGTATAATATACCCGATAGCATCCGTGAGGCATTTCAAGGCGGCTCTTTGGCTGTATGGCTTGATTAAGAAGAACCAATAAGCATCCCATGTTAAACTATTGATTCCAACGATTAATCTTTCGTTTTTCTCCAGCTCCGGGTAGCATGAGTGCTCCAACATCTTTGTCATTGTTAATTGACCTGGAGTACATTGGGAAATCATATTAGACAAATAAAGCGTATTATTTACTAATTCAACCAAATTTCCAGTGGTTGCTTTGCATCTGAAAATTGCTCTTTCTGCGTTCATTAGCTGTGATTGCCATTCTGTGAATAATATTTCTTTGTGCGATTCCATAATTCTCGGTAGACTAGTCGTCTGGCCTTGATCGGAATCCTGCCATTCTATAAAAAATTTCAGTGTTTCTTCGGCCTGATCCAAATCGGTCCTTGCTTTTTCTACCTTTTCGCTTATGGATGCTACTAACTCACACAATGGTTTTGCTTGTGTAATCTGCTTACATAGGAGCTTAACCTGATTAATCAATGCCTTATTTAACTGAAGTGCTTCCGCTTTGAATTCATCTACCTGAGGGAGTTTTTTCATTTGCTCAATTTGAGTGGTCAATTCAGCGATTTTCTCATCTTTTGCTTTCATTGTTCCCTCAGTCGATATTCTTAATTGCTCCAGTGCCACCGATAGCTCCCTTTGCCTTTGGATTGCACTTTCATCAATCCTCTGCTTTTCCTCTTGTAATTTCTTAGTCAGCTGATGATTGCTCTGTTGCTGCACTAGCAATTCCTGTTCTGCCTGCTCTGCCTTCTGTTGAACTTCCGATAATTTCGCCTGTAGCGAAGAGATGTCTTGATCCTTGGCCTTCAATAAACTACTCACCTCCGATGCTTTATCAATGGTCGCCACCGAATATGCTCCAGCGAATTGCAATAGCTTGGTTAAGTCATCGGAGGGGTCGAATTCCTCTTTCCACACAACATTGCCCGTCACTGTTAATTCAGGGAATAGGGAAGGTTGATCAGCTCTTCTCCTTTTCCTCTGTCGCTTTACAATAGCTTTATGCTTAGGGCTATAAAATACATCCAAAGGGGGAATCTCTTCAATTTGAAAAATGATTTCTCCCGTTGCATCTTTAGGAATTATCTCTGTTTCTTCTGATTTGGGTAGGCCGCTGGTTTCGCCCGAAACCGGTTTCGATGTCGCTTCTTTCGTGTCGCTTTTTTTAGAAACCTCATCATCTTTCGAGCACTCTAGGTTGCTGATGATTGTACTGAATTGCTGCCATTGCTGGAGCAAATTTGGATCAACTAGTGTATCATCATTATTTTTAGAGCTGCTCTCTTCTTGGGCTTTCGCCTGGGTTTCTTCTTGTCGCTGCATATTTTCCTAGGTTACTTCCTGCCTTTGGATATGCACTTCCTCCTGCTGCTTTGATGTAGTAGGAGGTGGCGTATTACTTCGTTGCTCAGGCTCGCCTGATCTTGTTGTCGTCGGAACAGTCGCTAACAGGTCTAGAGGCAGAGTTTGCAACCTCTGTTCTCTAATTCTGTTAAATTCGACTAGCCCTTCATCGTTCTACACATTTCTGGCAAGCGGCTTAACTTGATACAGTGATTCGGCCGATGCAAATAAATCCTCGAATCTGTCTTCTTTGTGCTCGACCTTGGCCAATTTGGCCTGGTTGAGCGCATTGTAAGTGATCTTCCTCGGATCATACTGCCTGCTTGGCAGAGTAGCCAGAGTGAGCGAATTCATTTTCCCAGCTTCTTTCTCTACATGTTTGATATCATGCAGGGTATAAATTCCAGTTCGTAAGGGAAAAGAGGGCCAAACATTTTTTTTCGCTTTTTTCAGGGTCTGAGTAACCCTATCAGCCTTGATTTGATAAGCTACTTCCCTAGCAAGTAACTTATCGGGGATGTAAAGTGGTAGCACATGTGGCCTAGCCTGACTGCCCAAACCAACTTGCTATTGTGGTCAAATCTACCCCTCCTTGCTCAGAAATCTTCGGGGTAGGCTTATCAAAAATGGAATAATGAATTGGCAACATAAAACCGTTGCAGATTTGATAAAGATGGTGCTTATAATTAGTCTTCCACAATTTTTGATAATATATGTGAATGGGTGTGGGGTCTTGCGACGTCCAGCTCCATCCAAGCACCGGAAACTCATAATTAAAACACAACACATCCATCACATAGGCACTGTAATAGAATGGCGGAATAAAGCTCTCTGTGACACGAGAGTTAAACCTGAAATCGAGAATGGCTTTGGCTAACTTGTCGAATAATATAACCGCCCAATCCATAATTTCGCCACTACATGCCACCTCCATTAAGGGGACCATTTCTATGGTAAAATTGGCGGAGTCATGCAATCCCCATAGCCTACACAGCATAATTCCAGCATAGCAGTAAGGAGAACATAGGAGTCAACTGAGTACTTACCCCGAGGATTCATGCTTGGTTTTGCTGGATTCTGTCTCCAGCCTCGAATTGGTTCAGACTCGGTCTTGTTCTCTTGCTCGAAATTTCTCCAGAAATGCTGCATTATATTTTTTCTCTTCTGCCGGTAGGTGATACATTTTCCTTAGATCTTCGGCTCGAAAAGAACCGAAAATCCTCCCGTCCGCAATGCTAAACAATCTGTTGGTAATTGGGAGCTCTTGGATTGCGCACCTTACCACATCCGTATATGGGAGAATTTGTTCCCAGGCCGCTATTCTGTGCAGAAAGGAGTCGGCCAAATCTTTTAAATTGGTGTCAGATTTGCTGGTACTATCGCATGAAATTTCTATCCCGGTCACCTTTGGCTCTTCTGCTTCAATCAAATTATACGTTCCTTTCCAAGTGGTCCTGGTAAGTCCTAAGCACGTCATATCTGATATAAGCCCTTTGTTCTTACCGCTTGGATCAACGACAACTTTCCCTGTGGCTGGCGAAGCAGTAGGCATTGTAGTCTGCTTGGATTTCTTTCCCATCCCACTTAATTCTGTCTCTGTGGAAGAATCCTGCATAGAGTGAAAGATAGGCGTAACACAGGCAATAATAACATGAATTGAACAGAGTGAAGTATATATATCTGGATGCATTCATAGCGATCAATTGACTTAAGGTGGCCTTGGGATCAAATCCATGGATAGATCGCAAGCCTGCTGTTCTCATTAAATGATCGTTATGGCCTGTCAATTTCATTAATACTAGTCACTTCGGTTAATGGCCGAATGATTTATTTGAAGCATGCCTTGGGCGATTTGGCGGTTTGAACGCGGATGAGCAGCTTTTCAAAGGATATTGCCTTAATTACGAATAAATCATATTAAACTTCCTTTATGACTTTTACTTTGAAAACTGCGCTTTTTACCCTTTTCGCAATCCGGGATCGGGGAAATGCTAAGTTATTGCATTGGTTTCGTTTGGAATCCGCGATCACCGATAGCGATATCGCATCGCATCGGGAATAGCTAGCAGGGTCGTTTAGAATGAGGGCATGGTGAGTCGCCGATCGCCGATAGCGATATCGCATCGCATCGGGCGAGGGGGAGCTTATTTGCACTTTAAGTGTTATCGCCGATTGTCGATTGCCGATTTCGCATCGCATCAGAGCAAGGGTTGTTACTCATGTTACTTTATGCTTTTGCCGATATCCGATAGTGATTTCGCATCGGTGAAAACCAAGATGTCCCTTAAGTTGTGCTTTCTTTGTCATTGCGATATGCGATCTTGCGATCACTTTATCGTAATGATAAAGATAAATTGTTTTATGTTGGGGGTTTTTTGATTGGTTTTATTAAAAAGGCCTTTTAATAATGTTTTCTTTTATTCGATCCCTTTTGAAATAGAACTTTAAATTGATAACAATTTGAAACAAAAATTAAAAGGGACCCATTTCACATTATATTTTTAGAATAGTAATGATATGAAATGGGGGGTTGTTGTATGGCACAACACAACCCCAATCACAAATATCCATAAACTGAGGGCTCTTAAGTCCCTAAAAGGGTTGCTTCACTGCCTAAAGGAACAAGGTCAACTGATTACATCATCTCCCAGAAGTTCTCCACTGAAAACTGCTCATAAATGGTCAAAGCTGGACCATACTGAAAGCTCCATACAGAGGGTGCGATGTATATTACCTTCCCAATGTACAGGGTGTGATGCATACTATTTGGCTCCTCTGTAGGGTAAGATGGTTGGGAATGGACAAATGGCAGGGACCAAAATGCGAGGTGGAAGATCATGGAATCTTCCAGCAGCTTCCCCTCTGACACTTGCCACTCCATTTTCAACCAGGGATGAGTAAGAGATCTTCATTCTCCAAGTGGAAGCAAGAACTATCAAAGAGAAGACACTAATCAAGATCCCAAAAGATGACTCGCCTCTCTGTAATCATCTATAGATGGATCCCTCATCACAGAGATCCAGAGGCTAGAATTTTGTAATCTATAGAGAACTGTTGTCAGTATTCTTGTGTACATTCACAGTGTTGGGTGATTTTGCTTTGCTTGAGGTGAAAGAAGGCTTCTTAGCTGGAGGATGATGCTGGGTCAGAGCTTCTCATGGTTGTAATCCTCTTGCTACTTTTATCTGAATAAACCTATTCTTGTTTCCTTCCATATCCTGGTGTACTTGTTTATATATGCTTGTATATGGTTAATGTACATCTGATCCTAGATTATTTGTGAATTTAGATCCTTGTTTCTTGCATAGTAGTATGTTGCTGTGATTCTACAGGTCCTTTTGAAGCTGAGCAGACAAAGAGCAGGCAGCAAAACTCTATCAAGAAGGAGAGGGAATCGAGCGCAAGACTCAGGTTGGCCCTCTTGGTTCTTCTCTCATCTATTTTCATAAAAGGAATCAACAGTAGACTTTGATTGTTTTTTTCTAAGATAGCCACACATCTTAGTGGGAATAGCAGCATCTGTGTGGACACTATTCCCATATAACAGCTGGCCCACATGAGTCGGACAGGTTCAACCCCCACTGACTCCCTACCATGTCATATAGTGTATGGACTTGGGCAAGGTCAGAGTCACCTACAACCTCGACCCATCGTATTTTGTTTTTTATATATAATATCGTGTCAATGTTGTCGAGGGGTGATGGCATTGGTGGCCCACCACCCCAAACTTATAATTTTATTTTTATTTTTTATATATAGTGGGTTCAGAAAAATTTGTTGGTTTATAAGGGTTATTAGAAAAATTAAAGAGGCAATAAATTCACCCTTTCCAGTGGCTGGATTCCATGCACCAGGATTTTGCCAATTTGTTTCCTCGTTAACATTGCCACTTGGCCAAGTTTGACTAGAATTTTGACCAGCTATAACTTAAGCATATGAACTCTGATTTTAGTGTCATTCACACCGTTGGAATTAGGGCGATGAGAGCTATGACGTGGTCCTAGTTTCACTTTCATCTGATGACTTTGATTTGTGAACTATTTTCAAGGCCACTTGTCTTTATGGATCTTTCCTGATCATTCCTCCCAACTGAGGATATTTTAGTCCTCCAAAAGCATGAACACATCCTACACACTACCTGTGTCTTCATCAAGCCATATTTTCAACATCTACATTGCATGCAAATCTGGTACATCATTTGCAATCACATACAAAACCACACATCACTAAAAACCCCCTTACTTGCCAAGAGTTTATAACACACACTCTTCGGTCAAGTTTACATTATAATAGAAAACAATACCCTAGCTATAGAAAAAAGGTCAAAACATCATCATTTATTTAAGGAGAGATGGAAAACATATCATGACTTTACAATTATTCGCAACACATGATTTACAAAATGTGGCCATGACAAGCTACTATATCTAGTAAAACCATCTCTTACTCAATAAAGTGGACCACCATGAATGTGGTGGATTCGTTTGTTGAATATATTCGCCAACTGGATTCTTTATGGATGATTTTTGGGCATGGAGCATATGACACATGGCTCTCTGGTGTCCAACCTCATTCGAGTGACTACAATTATTCTTTCTCCTCCAAACTTTTTGGATCGTTTTGCAACACTTTCTCCTAGTGTGCCTGTGATAAGTGCCCATGGTGCCCTCACTAACACTAGAATGTGATGAAGAGCTTTCATAATCTTTTGTTGTTAGGATATTCTGACACATAAGAAATAGTTAAGTATAACTTGGTCTAGTGTAGAGTTAGGTAAAGTGTGTTTCTTTACTATGTACTTTTGTAACTTACAATCTGATGGTCACGGTATGTAGTGATCCGACAATTCATTCTCTCCTCGGTATTACTGACACATGATCCATGGATTAACCCCTGATTGGTCCATGATCTTTATTTAAAGAGCATAAAGGGTCATTTGTAAGGTGACCATTCATGAGATAATCTTATGTAAATTTTCTTTATTTTATTAACAAATTGCATGATGTGGCAGCGTTGGCTCAGGCTGTGGACTGTTTCCTTCTTTGAGGGTTTTAACCACGTCAAGAATACTAGTGTATTGATCTGTGATCCATTTGTGAGTGGTGTCCTTTGGTGTTCTATCTGAGCAACTTACCCTGTAAATTCCTACATGGTATCAGAGCTATTTGAGGGCTGCATCCGTTGGTGATCCAAATTGGAAGTCAGTACAACTACATCCGAATGTCGTTTCCTAGATCTACTATTTCTAACCATTTTCGGGCCAAGAGGACTACTCTATTTTGTTAGGAGCATCTGTTCCAGTGAGGAATCCCTTTTGTTTCACACGAAAAGGTTTCTGGTAGCCCTAGCTACTTCATTTTAAGATCTGGTGGTATACAGTCTTTATTTGCATTTTTAGTTATTTATCTCTCTGTTTATCTCGGTTTATGTATCTCTCTATTTTTTTACCGGATCTATACCTTTCATTTCTACGTATGCCATTTACCCGTTGACTCTGTGCGATCTGGGCAAATCAGAAACAGAAAGGAAGGATTTTTCTCATGCGTATGCTCTTTTCTGTCTCGCCTTAGTGTGATCTCTGAAAATCAGAAACATTGAGGAAAATATTTCCGGCGAAAGGTAACGTCAAGCCATCAGGTTTGGTTTTTTTTGTATATCCATGTTGGGTTGTGTGGTTTTTTGTTTTGTAGGCAAAAAGATCATTTTCATGTAAACACACACCCCAAAGCATCAGTGACTATAAAAAACAAAAAAAACAAAAACCCCTTCCTCTTTTCCAAAAATACTAACTTTTTAAACTAGCTCACTTCGTCCAAAGTTACTTTATGAGAATAGAGGTCTTGGGCTCAAGTCTTTCTTTTTGTTGAGTTACTTTTCAAAAAACACATGCAACTTATGTTTTAAAGTTACTTTATGTAAAAGTGTTCTCACCCATTATAAAAAGTGAGCCACTTATAATTCTAAAGTCTCTTTACCTTTTATTTAAGTTACAATTTAGTGAATAGCTCATAAAGTACCATTGTAAAAGTGGATTTCACTTATTTATAAAAGTGAGTCACATAAAATCTTTTTTAAAGTGAGCCTATTAGATTAAGTTTGGAAGGGGGGGGGGGATTTTTTTTAAATCTAACATAACGCCATAACGTTTTCAAAAAGCCATAACGTTTTCATTTGGAAGCCGTTTTTAAAGCCGTTTTTTTTTAATCAGCCTAATGTTTTGAGATCTTTCCATTGGAAACTTATTTTCAGCATCTACATCTTCAATTTCTGTTAAAATGGAGAGTCCATGCTAAGTTATTCTTGACAACACCAACTACTTCCAATGGTGGTTCTACACTGTGGATTTACTTAGAAGTAAATGTCTTTATAGAATAGCCTCAAGCCAAGAAACTAAACCTAAAGATGAAGATAAGGCAACCAAATGGGAAAATAGGCAAGATCAAGCATGTGGGTTAATAGGGATGTCTATTTCTCCAGACCTTACATTCCATATCACAGAACTTGATACCCCTAATGAAGCAATGAAGCAACTCACTAAAATTTTTGGAATTAAAAATGAAATTAAAGCCCATCAACTCCAAAATGAGTTGCTTACGTTGGAACCCAATAAGTTTTCTTCCATTGAATATTTTTTGTCCAAGTTCAAGACCCTTAGACTTCTCTTGGAAGGTGTTAAGGTTAAGAAAGATGATGGTAGCCTTATCTACTCCATTCTTACTAATTTGGGACCAGCCTCTTTATTTGTCTCCACCTTCTATTCTACTAGAGAATCCTTTATTTCTCAAGGAAAAGACTACAAGTACCCCACTTTTGATGCCTTTTGTGATTCTTTAATAAGAGAACAAGAAAAAATCTTACATCTTGGTCTTCTTAATCTTAGAAACTTTTCTAAGAAATCCTTAGCCGCCTAGCAACAACCAAATTCAAAGAATCCTAAGAAGCAGTATCCTAAAACGAATGGTCCTAAAACAGGGTCCTAAGCAATTTCAGTCTCAAAATGAAAAATTGATTCAACAAAATGATAAGGCAAATAAAAACAAAGGGAAAAATACTAATAAACATTGCAACTTTTGTAATCGAGATGGCCACTTAGAATCTAAATGCTTTAAGAAGATGGAAGCCTTGGAAGCAGCAATGAAGAAGCATAACATCCAATTGGAGCATTCTTCAACTTCAACTTCATCTTTAGGAGTAGAACTTTCTACATGTGGTTGTCAAGAATTTTGGTCACGTTATGCACTAAATGTATATGCTTATTCTCATTCTCATGAGTGGCTCATTAATTATGGAGCTTCTTATCACATGGCCAAAAACAAAGCCATGTTTTATTCTTTAAATGATTGTAACACCAAAAATATATATGTTGGTGACGATAGATCTCTTAGTGTTGTAGGGATTGGAACTATTCATCTAGACAATGATCAATTTAATGATGTATTATGTGTTCCAAACTTATCCTGCAACCTTCTATCTGTATATCAGATAACTCATTCAGGTGAAGGTAAAATCATTCAATTTTCACCTCAATATGTAGTAATTAAGGACCTAAGAGATCCTAGACAGATTTTAGCTACTGGCATTGCTAATGATTCTACAAGGTTGTATAAGTTTAATAACTTTGGGTCATCAAATGTTCCCTCGGTATTTGTTGCTCATAATGATGAAGTGAGAAAACTTTGGCATGAGAGATTTGGTCACTTAAACTATCGCTCCCTTTAGAATATATGTAAAGAAAATATGGTGATAGGTCTTCCAATGGTATCTTGCAAAGATGGTATTTGTTGCGGATGTGTACTCGGAAAACATCATCGAGATAGTTTTAAAAAAGGTACCTCTTGGCATTCCTCGGCCCCTTTACAACTTGTGCATAGTGATTTATGTGGTCCACTTCCAGTTGTTTCATTCTCTGGCTACAAGCATTTCTTAACTTTCATTGATGATTTTTCCAGACGCACTTGGGTATACTTCTTAAAACTCAAGAGTGAAATTTAACATGTTCTTGGCCTTTAAGGCTTTTGTTGAAAAGTAACCTGGACATCAAATTCTTAAGATAAGATCTGATAATGGTGGAGAATATGTTCACAACAAATTCATCAAATTTTGCACTGAGAATGGAAATTCAAATGCAACATACTATTCCATATATTCCACAACAAAATGGTGTAGTTGAAAGGAAGAATTGCACCTTAAAGGAAATGACTAATTGCATGCTTCAATCTAAAGGATTTAGTCTTAATTTTTAGGCAGAAGCAATTAACTGTGCAAATTACATAATAAATTGCACTCCTAGTAAGGTTTTAAAGAATATCACTCCAGAATAACCATGGAGCTCAATAAAACTAGATGTATGTCACTTTCATGTTTTTGGAAGTGAAGCATGGACCCATATTCCAGATGAGAAACATAAAGCTTTGGAACCTAAGAGTGAAAAATGTATTTTTGTTGGATATTCTAAAGATGTCAAAGGATACAAACTTATTCCACTTATGTCCAAAAATGTTATCATTAGAAGATATGTAAAGTTTTCTGAAAATATATCGGCCTACAAGCCTAGTTCGGCAGATGTGCCACCTCTCTCTATCCCTTCTACTTCTAAAAATATTTCTTCTTCAGATGATGAAAGTGAGGATGAAAATCCTCCCCCACCTTCTCAAGATCCTCCTTCAGCTCCTCAGCTTCCAAAATGGGTCTGTGCTACTCGGGATGCAACAGGTGCTCTTGCCAGTGATCCTATACATCAATGACGTACACATTCATAGTTTGATAGAGAATCTTCTTTACTGGTTCAAGCTTCAGCTAATTATGATCTTGACACCTTTGTAGAAGCTTCAGGCCATCCATATTGGGACATAACTATGAATGAAGAATATCATTCATTATTAGCAAATGATACATGGGATCTTGCTCCCCTTCCAAAGGGACGAAAACTTGTTAGATGCAAATGGGTTTATAGAGCAAAGTATGGACCAGATGGAAAAGTTGATAAACATAAAGCTCATCTTGTTGCTAAGGGTTTTTCACAAGTTGAAGGCATTGACTATACGGAAACCTTCTCCCCTATTGCCAAAATGAACACTATCCACCTTGTTCTTTCCCTTGCTGCCTCTTTCAAATGGGATCCATAAGATGGATGTTAAATCTACCTTCTTGCATGGGGACTTGCATGAAGAAATCTATATGGAACAATCTACTGGATTTATACAAAAAAAATCTAGCCATGTATGTCTTCTTAAGAAATCCCTTTATGGTCTCAAGCAAGCCCCTCAAGCTTGGTATACCAAATTGGATAGCTTTCTTTTACAAATTGGATTTTCTAGGTGTCATTCTGGCAATACTATCTACACCAAGAAAGTGGGAAAGTCTCTTATCATTCTGGTTCTTTATGTTGATGATCTTATCCTTACTAGTAGTGATCCCAACCTTATAAACCATGTGAAGTATAGCCTTAAAAAGAAGTTTGAAATGACAGACTTAGGACATTTGCACTATTTTCTTAGTCTTCAAGTCTTGCAATCAAAGGAAGGTATTTCCCTTTCCCAATCCAAGTATGCATGTGATCTTCTACGCCATTTTCATATGGAAGATTGTAAGCTAGCTCCTCCTCCCTTCTAGTCTGGAGCCAAACTTTCAATCACTTCTACTTCCCCTGAAGTTGATACTACCTTATACCGTCAACTTGTAGGAAAACTTTTGTATCTGACCCATACTCATCTTGACCTTTCCTTTGTTGTTGGCATTATTGCTCAGTTTATGAAAAACCCACATGAAAGTCATTGGAAAGAAGCTAAAAGAATACGTCGTTATGTTCGAGGTACAGTTCAGTTTGGGATTCATTACAGTGCAGAAGTGTTACACAGTAATTTGTCACTGTCCTCATCTCAGTCCCTCTGTTGTGTCATGTATTAGATAAACATGTCCATATCTTCCCACTTATGCAAGAAGATTAAGAAAGTGCTCTCTAATGTTGAATATTGACGCTATTTGCCTAAGTTTCTACATCGTCGCAAGTAAACCATTAAAATCAGCGACGATTCCCTGTCATGAACTGTATTGTTGTGACATCGTCACAGGTGTACACCTATTTCCTATGACAAAATTTTAGGGCTTGGCGCAAGTCTTCCAGATTCTTGTTACGACGATTGGTTTGAACGCATTGCTCCCTTGCAATGTTGTCACTAATACCTAGTTCATGACTTGCGATGATCTAGATTAGGAAAATTAGTTCAAACAGTCGGCCTTCTGGATGTTTCTAGAGCTAGTTGTTGGGTCAGTTTGGGTCGCCTTTCCTCCTCTGCGATGGTGGTTCTGCCTCTTTTGAAACCTCCCTTGAGGATAAGCTCCCTCTCCCTCATTTCAAGAAGGATTCTCCTCCTATAAAATCACTCACCATTGCTGTGATCTGCTATTTCTTTAGTTCTTTTGTTGGGAGTTGCTAGTTTTGAGTTTGGTTTGAAGCAAAGTAGATAGATTTGGTGTGAGTGTGACAAGTGTGGAATTGCTAATAGTTGGATAAGAGGTTGTGGAGTATCTTAGCTTTGCATGAGAGCTTGATAGTGAGAGAGAGCTATTGTCCTATTCAGAGACCCATTCTTAAGAGTTTATGCTTGAAGGAACATACCAATTGGACCCTCTAATAAGACTTGCAACGTCAAGGCATGGTTGTAAGTTTGCTCTTGATTCATTTTTAATACAAGCAGTAATGATTTCCTATATCTTGTGTATAATCTACTTGATAGCTTGTGACTCCTTGACTTTACAAGTAAATAGATCATTGTTGTTCTCGTTATGTTCTCTATTGTTTTTCTTGTGGTGTTTCAGGTTGATTACGCACTGAGGAGAAAGAAATGGAAGTTGGAGCGGCACAACCGAAGCTTCACCAAACACTGGTTTGAGGTAGGCCTCCAACGATGACTATTTAAGGGAATCAATTGTTGTTTTGTCTTTTCTGTGACTAGACCCACACTAGGGCTAGAGGGGTTGCCTCTTTCAATAGAGGGAAAACTTTCCTTTATCACAAGTTGGTGACTCCACTGGGGATAATTCATTGTAAGTTTTCTTCTTATTCACCCTTGATCTATTTTTTGTTTTAGTGTCTCTTGAATTTTGGGGTTAAGCCATTAGTTTTTTCGGGTTACCTAGGTCAATCTGGGAATTCCCCTTACTGCTTGGAAATATTATCTAGTGTCATTTAGGTGATTTTACTTTGTCGTTTGCTTAAGTAAGATCGTCGCTAAACATAGCCTAACAGTTGCGATGACGTTGCTGATGTTCTAGCTTTGTACCCGTGACTATTTGGCTTTTGTCTTAGGTTTCTAGTTTAATTCCCGTGATGATTCCTGAAATTAGATCGTCTCTAAAAACAGGTGTACTTTAGCAACTAGTCTCTAGTTGTCAATGTAACACCTACTATGACGTCTCTAGCTGACAGTGTAACACTTGCGATGACATCTCTAGTTTTCAGTGTAACACCTGTGACAATTCTTGTAAAGTTGTTTTTACAACTTTACCTCCTAAATCCACCAGTCTTGTTTATCCCCTGTTGTTTCCTCTCTCCCATCAGCTTGTTTTGATTGCTTTTGGTTAGGGTATTGTCTCTTTGGTTTGATTGAGTGAGTCTTGTGTTTTTAGACCGTGTGACCTAGCTCTTTAGAGGTTTCGTCGAGAAACCATTTGCTTGGATTACTTGTCTGTCCAAGGTTCATCCACGACCATCTCCTTGATTTGCTTGAGGCTTTTTCATTGCTTGTTTTCTTTCTGGTTGATTTTTAGTGTCAATTATTGAACCAATTTTGATATTGATTCAATTTCTTCACTACCAAGCATAGATCACAATTGTTTGGATCGATTAGTTCACACTTGCTTGTTTGTCTCTTTAAATTCAAACCAAAAAAAATTAAGTGATTGCATTCATTTGATATACGAAAGTGAAAGTATATGTGCATTTCAAATTTTGATGTTTGAGAAATTGAAAAGCGAACTCTAAATCTTTCATTAGTAGTATCGATGCATTGTGAGATTAGTGTATTGATGCATTGTGTTTCTTCATGTTTGCATTCGCTTATGTTTGCTTGGGAATGAACTTTCTACCCTCCTTTAAGTAGGTGTTCATTGAAATGAAAGATGCTTTACTCATTGTAGCTGCATCCCAGGGGTTTTTGATATACATATGGTAGGGCCTGAAAACTGAAACCTAATTCAAGATCAACTCTAAAATTAGTTGAATGAACTTAGCAACGCATTGGAACTCAACACACATTATTTAGAGGTCTGGGCTAGAGACGTGCTCCGGCATCGTTAAACCTAGTCATTATTGCTTTCGCTTAAGGTTGGGTGATTCCTCCTTCTGTGATTCAATAGCTGCTAGTACGGACTTGTGCTCTTTGTACCGTCGAGTATATATCGGGAGACCCGACTAGGTTATCATCCTATATCCATAGGAAGCTGTGTTTGCTACCTTATGAACCGTAACACAGCAAACACAACATTCAGGAAGATTGACTGCTATACGGAAAGTCCTTAGTCATTTGATCACCAAGGTGTATATGTAGTTTTATGGTTTGTCTGGTTAACCTTTTTTCCTAGTTCTCCAGAGTAGTCACTTTCATTCCTTTTCAACTCCTTAAAAGAAAAAGATCATCTGAGCACTTGTCCTTTCAAGCTGATTAAACCTCTAAAGAGATAGAGTCACCTTTTCATCCTTTTCTCGACTCTTGAAACATGGAAAGGTCAAGTTTTTTTCCTGTTTTATAAAATTTACTACCCACGAAATATTCCTGGGAGTAGTTTGAGTTCTTGATTACAGTGCAGTGTTTTTTAGGCTCATTCCTGATGGAAACTTTCCTTGAGTCTACTAGCTAAGGTCCTCCCCTAGATGGAAATCCTGGTCCGTTTCCACCTTTTGGAAATGTCGGTGCTCCATATATGGCAACATTGTCCTTGCCTAGGTTAACCATCGGTTTGCCCATTTGGTTGTTTTCAACCTTGGTGGTCCCAAGTGTCATGACTCATGTTCCACCATCTCATTTGTTTGAATCATGACACAATGATTCCAACGTTGAGCTTACGCCTTCTTCCCCTGTTCCTTCATCTTCATCTCCTACTTTGTCCAGTGAAAGTTCCACATCTAGTAACCAAGAGACTAAGAAGAAGAAGAAGAAGAAGAAGTCCGATAAGCACGAGGCCACCCATGCAACTATTTCCCCGAGTACATCTCAAGTCAGAACACCTTTTGCTCCTTCACAGAAGGTTAAGTTTCCTTGTAAATTGTGCAAGGATGACCATCTTCTTCGTGATTGTCCTAGCATTCCTAGGATCTTAGAAGTATGGTCTCACAATCCAGCTCATCCCATATCATCCTTTGAAGCTCGTGTCAATGTTCAATCCTCAACTGGCAGTGGTAATAATAAAGGGAAGATTCGATTCCCCTGTAGACTGTGTGAAGGCAATCATCCCCTTCACCTTTGTCCGCTCATGCATAAAGATTTCGACATTTTGGAAAATCTTATAGCTTCTTCACCTCAACTTCCCATTGGTTATCAGAGGCTCTCTTTAGACCCTCTCCTGGTTGACAAAGAGATTAACTTAGATTATTCTCTCGTCCATCCTCCTTTTCCTGAACCTGGCTGTCCTCAGCCTGTTCCTGACCAACCATTGGTCGGAGAGAGTGTCCACTTGGATTCACCACCAGTGGTCCACTCTGTTCCTGAAGAACATCATGATTATACTGCTTATGTTCTTCTCATCTCGTCAAATTCTCCTGAGTCCAAGAACGATCCTACTATCCCAGTTGATTCAAAGAGTCCTTCTCCAGTTCCTATAGAGCATGGGGGGAATCATATGATACCCCCACCAAGTAGTTTGGTTTTTTCCTTCGACTGGAGTCACTTGACTTCTTTCCACCTTCCATCCTATGTGCCTTTCTAGATTACGATACATGCCTATGATAAGGTAGTACCTGGCACTTTCTTGGATGAGGGTGCCTCGGTTAGCCTCATGCCTTTCACTACTTGGTGAGCTTTGGGCTCCACAAAACTTGTGCCGGTCACACAGAATCTGTTGGCATTTGACAGAGGTACTAGTCAACCTTTAGGGATCCTTCTAAAGTTCCCTATTACTTTGGGAGGAAAAACTATCTATATAGATGTGATGGTTGTCCAAGGTGCTTTAGATTTCAGTATTCTCCTTGGCCGTGACTATAATTATGCGATGGGGGCTCTTGTTTCTTCACTTTTCCATGTGGTTTGTTTTCAGCACGATGGAAGAATGGTGACTATCGATCAATTGTCATTCTTTAGTCACCCGGTGCCTCCTGTACCACCATCATCCCCCATCGGTTCTTATCTGCAAGCAGTACCTTCTTTGCCACAGGTCAATTATGTGGCTACCCATTCCGTCTTTGCCTCTACTGATGATCATGCAGATGGTCTTGTACATCATGTACTGGGGGCATTGGAACCCGATTTGTTATTGGTACCCAACGACTTGTGTTCCTCCCAGATCATGGTTCTTCCATCTGCTGAAGATATCTTGGGAGTCATGTTTGCATATGACCCATTAGAAAGATCCAAGGATAGTTCTGATCTATTGACAACCTCGTTAAAAAATGAAACGAGGAGGCCCGAGGATAGTTCTTTTCTTGTGCTGACCTCGTTAAAAAATGAAACAAGGGCTCGAGGATAGTTTGATCTTGTGTCAACCTCATTAAAAAATGAAACAAGGATCATGGAGCATAGTTCCTTGTCTTGTGTCAAGCTCATTAAAAAATGAAACAAGGAGTCTCGAGGATAGTTTGTTCCTATGTCAACCTCATTAAAAAATGAAACAAGGGGTGTGGAGCATAGTTCCTTGTCTTGTGTCAAGCTCGTTGAAAAAATGAAATAAGGAGTGTTGAGGAAAGTTCTTAATCTTGTGTCAACCTTGTTAAAAAATGAAACAGGGTTATGAGGATAGTTCTTTTACTGTGTCAACCTCATTAAAAAATGAAACAACTCCCTTTTCCAAATCGAGTCTTTGATTAAGATCTCGTAAAATCTGAGTTGAGTCTTTCCAAGATCTCAAAAGTGAACCTTCATTCCATCCACCTCGTTGAATGCAATGAATCTTGGGGGGCATGTACCTCGATTTGCATTATTGTGTTGAGAGCATGTGAACTTATAACAAGCATAATTTTTTATTTCAAGCTTGTGTAAACATGAAAACGAATCCAAGTAGAGTTCTCCATGGTTCAAGCTTGTGTAAACATGAATCCATACCCGATTTACACCTCGTGATTGTTGTTTTTTATCCGCTAAATTCTATTAGATGAGCCTTGGTTGTTTTCATTTCATCATCGCCATCTCTTTGGTTGATCATATGCTTTCACTTGCCTGTTTTTCCTTTCATGAGGGATCACATCAATGAGTGGTTTTATTAGCTAGCCCCTTGACCATTACATGTTTTGAACAGTTCCACCATTGCCGGAACCAGCTAATACCCTTTATACCACTTGTTCCTCTAGGGAAAATCACCTTTAAGCTCTTTTTCTGACTCATAAAAAATGAAAAGATTGTCAATTTTTCCTTTTTAACTTGTTAAATGGAATTAAAAAGGTGGTCCACTTTCAGCTCTCTTTTGATCGTATAAATGTGAAAATATAGTCGAACTTTTGTCATTTCAAGTTCAATTTTGGTGATGAAATGAAGTGTCTCCGATTGGTTTTTTACTTTTTCGGTTTGGGACCACTAATTACGAAAATTACTCCTTGGTCGTAATGGTCATACGGTTCTCTCGGGTATTGTTTTCTACTTATTCGGGCTCGAGGGACACAAATTTACGAAAAAGGACCCCCCTAGAGTTTTCTTTTCCATGTCTTTTTCAAACTCTCTAAACATGAAAAAGACTCCGAGTTTTACCTGTGTCAGAATCGTTAAATCCTGACGACATTGGACTTGTCACCATGATGAGACTTGAGATTCTCCTCCCTAGGGCTCATTAAACTATTAGTGAGTTGGATTCATTTGAAGGTCGAACTTATATCACAAGCATATGCTATCCCCTTCAAGCTTGTTTTTCAAAAATAACCGGGGTACTTGCCAGCAATGGTGGGGGAAAATTTGGAAGTCATAATTGGTTACCTACGGCGGTTGGTCACTCTTGAACATCGACACTTCTGCTTCTCGTCTGGTTGGGATATCCTCACATCGTCATTGGCCTTCTAGGGTTTTGGGTTGCCATTTTGCCTCATTCCGTTTAATCCATGTTGTTTCCGTCAGACCTCCGATCCCTTGGCACCAAAATGCTGCCACATTCCGAAGTCATGTCGCTGATATGTTCAAGAGTATAATCCTTTTTCAATTCAAACCCTTACCTCCTCCTCTGATGCTCTGTTTAACCATGTACCACTTGTTCCTTGCCTCATGTCGTTGATGGGGGAAACATTATGGCCCTCCTGTGACAGATTACCTCTTGTCAACACCAGCTCATTATCCAGGAGGTGGATCTAGAGATCCCTTTCAGTACCTTGGAGCTTGCATGCCTCAATGGCAAGTTTTTTGCACTTGACGACAGACTTTCATCATTGGTCTTCAATTGGGTGGTTCCACAAGTGTTCGACTTCAGCCCATTCTTCACACTTAGTGGATTGTACTAGCAGTACCTTGAGATCCATTGGCATTATTGGTGGTTTCTCTCGCGCTTGTTAACGGTTTTAATTATTGACCAGTAATCAAGCAACTTTCTATCATTCTCAACTTCAGCACATTTGTTCGCATGCTAGAATTTGTACTATGATCGGTTAGGGTTTCAAGACCCTAGACTAAGATTATGTATGTTCGGGCTGCATGTATTGGTTTGTGATTATATACATGACTCTTTGATTGGATGGCTGTAACCATAATTTTATCATTATATATGGTTTTATCAATTGGGTGTTGCATCCATACCACATACCAAGTTTCATATGTCTTTTGGATGGTTGCACCCATGCCTAGACTACATGTATTTCACTATCAGAGATATCAGTTGTACTTGCACATGCAGGTTCTTCAAGATGGTGTTCCAGTTCAGTCATGGTTTCGTAAAGCATTTCACCCCTCCCACTCTCTGAGGCTTCATGGTTTAGGGGGGCATCTGTTACACAGTAATTTGTCACTGTCCTCATCTCAGTCCCTCTGTTATGCCATGTATCAGATAAATATGTCCATATCTTCCCACTTATGCAAGAAGATTAAGAAAGTTCTCTCTAATGTTGAAGATTGACCCTATTTTCCTAAGCTTCTGCATCGTCGTGAGTAAACCATTAAAATTTGCGACGATCCCCTGTCATGAACTGTGTTGTTGCGACGTCATCACAGGTGTACACTTATTTCCTGCGACAGAATTTTAGGGCTCGGCGCAAGTCTTCCAATTTTTTTTTGCCATGATTGGTCTGAATGCATTGCTCCCTTGCGATGTTGTCGCTAATCCCTAGTTCGTTACCTGCGACGATCTAGATTAGGCGAATTAGTTCAAATAGTCAGCCTTCTGGATGTTCTAGAGCTAGTTGTTGTGTTAGTTTGGGTCACCTTTCCTCCTCTTGGATGGTGGTTCCGCCTCTTGTGCAACCTCCCTTGAGGATAAGCTCCCTCTCCCTCATTTCATGGAGGCTCCTCCTCCTATAAAATCACTCACCATTGTTGTGATCTGCTAGTTCTTTAGTTCTTTTGTTGGGAGCTACTAGTTTTGAGTTTGGTTTGAAGCAAAGTAGATAGCTTTGGTGTGAGTGTGACAAGTGTGGAATTGCTAATAGTTTGATAAGAGGTTGTGGAGTATCTTAGCATTGCATGGGAGCTTGATAGTGAGAGAGATATATTTTCCTATTGGGAGACCCATTCTTAAGAGTGAACGCTAGAAAGAACATACCAACTAGACCCTCTGTGAAGACTTGCAACATGAAGGTGTGGTTGTAATTTTGCTCTTGATTCATTTTTAATACAAGTAGTAACTATTTCCTGTGTCTTGCGTATAATCTACTTGATAGCTTGTGACTCCTTGACTTTACAAGTAAATTGATCATTGTTGTTCTCAGTTACATTCTTTGTTGTTTTTCTTGTGGTGTTTCAGGTTGATTACTCATTGAGGAGAAAGAAATGGAAGTTGGAGCAGTGCAATGGAAGCTTCACCGAACATCGTTTGAGGTAGGCATCCAATGATGACTATTTAAGGGAATCGATTTTTGTTTTGTCTTTGCTATGACTAGACCCACTCTAGGGCTAGAGGGGTTGCCTTTGTCCATAGAGGTAACACTTTCCTTTATCACAAGAAGCATCTCCTTTATTGGTTCATTTCATTGATTCTGATTGGGTTGGTGACCCTGATGATTGGAAGTCTACTACATTTTATGTGTTCACTCTTGGTTCAGGACCTATTACATGGGCTTGCAAGAAACAAAGTGTGATTTCTCTTTCTTTAGCAGAATCAGAGTATCGTGGTGCTATAGAAGATAGTAAGGAAGCCTTGTGGCTTCGTTAGATCCTGTCAAAGTTTGGCTTTCAGCAACAGTATTTGACTACACTTTGGTGTGATAATCAAAGTGCCATTCAACTATGCAAATATCCAGTCCAACATTAGTGCAGCAAGCACATTGAATTGCACATGCACTTCATCAAAAAGCTCATTCATGACCATGTTATTGAAGTGAAATATTTTTTAACAGATGATCAAGTTGCAGACATCTTTACAAAGGCTCTCACAAAGGCGAAGTTTACTAAACATTGATTTATGGTTGGAGTTCAGGAAGTTGTTACTAAGGGGGGATAGGCTCTAATGCCTCCTTCCTTCTCCTATTGTGTCATATTTGTACATCCTTCAATCCTATCCCAAGTTCTTCTTAAGGGGAATGTTAGGACATTCCGACACATAGGAAATAGTTAAGTATAACTTGGTATAATGTAGAGTTAGGTAAAGTGTGTTTCTTTACTATGTACTTTTGTAACTTACAATCCAACGGTCACGATATGTAGTGATCCAACGATTCATTCTCTCCTCGGTATTACCGACACATGATTCGTGGCTTAACACCCGATTGCTCCATGATATCTATTTAAAGATAATGGAGGGTCATTTGTAGGGTAATCATTCATGAGAGAAGCTTATGAAAATTTTCATTCATTTATTAATAAATTTCCTGAAGTGGCCGCATTGGTTCAGACCATGGTTTGTTTCCCTCTTTGAGGGTTTTAACCACGTCAAGAATATTGGTGTATTGATCTATGATCTTTTTGTGAGCGGTGTCCTTTGGTGTTTTGTCTTAGGAACTTACCCTGTAAATTCCTACATTAACCAAGTATTTATTTCAAGAAATCACTCCCATGCCATATTCCAAGCATGAATGTGGGACTCACAACAAAACCAACCAAGGCTTCCTCAGGTCTTACTACATATCCCGTCGTTACTGGTTAAGAGATTTCTAGGCCTGAAACCCTCATCTATACAACAAGAATTTATTGTATATCTTGTCATTACCGATCAAGGGATTCTTAGGCCAAACAATAAACATACACTATCGGTATTTACCACAATCCTGCCAAAATCGATTAAGGGATCACTAAGCCCTAACAAGGATGGATTGCTTTAGATTTCTTCACCAATACCTTGAGGAATTTTCCTGTCTCCGCCCTTAAGATTTACCATGTATCCCCCCATTACCGGTCAAGGGATTCCTAGGCCCTTGGGAATTGTCTTGAGACAGCCTCACCAGGTTCCAAGACCATTCGATAATCTAGATCAACCAAACGAAAGAGCCCCATCACACCATGGCTATCTAGAAATGGAAAGGAAAGGATGAAATCACTGTCACACCTAGAAAAACCCATGCTAATGAAAACAAGAGAACCAAATACACACATTCGTGTACCATGAATGCCAAAACTAGCAAGGAAATCATACATGCAACTCAATACCTACAAGTAATCCCACTGTAGCTGCTTGATCCAACTCTTCCATGCTTGATCTTTGCTTCCCTTCACTTTCTTATCCTTCCTTTTCCTTCCTTTCTCTAATGCTATATTTCTCAAAGAAATCTCTAAGTGTGCAAGAGTATGAGAGAGAGAGAATAGAGAGAGAGCTCCAACATGGAACTGTCAAAAGTCTCAACTGAAAAAAAGAAGAAGCCATGAACTGATCCTTAGAAGCCTTTTTGTCATTGAGGCCTCTATTTTCTTCAATTTCCTCTATTTTTCCTTTAATTTTCCCCACATGTGAATCTATGACCTTTCACCTTCCATTTCTGCTATTTTCCATTATTTTCATAAATAAAATGCAAATTAATGCCACTTTTCCTTTTTAATTCCTTTGCCAATTTTATTACCCATATTAAACTGAAATGACACCCACTAAGATATTTTGACCACCATTCAACATGGAATATGTGTCCCATGAATTTAGTCTTATTTTTCTTTCTTAACTTTCTTACATGGATTTTTAACTCGGGGTTGTTACATGCAAAAACCCTAAGAGATGGAGTTCCATAAGAATGTCTATTGGTACATCCCGCTGAAGGAAAAATATTATGTACTAAAGAACTTATGGATATATTGAGTGGACAATTTGAGGATAGTTATCATCGATTCCCTATTGAAGAATAAGGACATGGGTAAGAGACTATTGAAACAGGGGCACCTAGAAAAGCATCACCTAAAGTAGGGGTTCCTGAAATAGAAATGCCTAGGGAATCTAAGAGAGCATCTAAAAAATATACTCCTGTATAAATTATGGTGAAAAAGAGGAAGAAGTGATTGGGAGTTAATAATCCCAAGAAGAGAGTGTAGGTAATTGTTTCACAATTATATACCCCAATATCTAAGGAAATGACGAAGACAACAAAACCAAAGGAGTCTGAGAGACAACAAATGAAGAGAAAGAAGAATAATTTGTAAAATAACATACCCTGATACCTAAAATTCATGTTGTTCCACTTGAATTAAAGGAACCTAAGGAAAAAAAGAAGAGGAGGACCTAAAAAAGGAATAAGAAGATATATTTTTACCAGGTAAGTCTGAAACTGACGTCCTTATTCAACAAATTAATAATTTGAAGGAGGAAAATGAGAATTTAATGAAACAACTTACCATGGTTGAAGGCCAAATTCAGTATAGAAAACAAATGGATTAGAAATAGATGGAAGAAGTGGAAAAATCAATGTCAATTAGATTATGTGATGGATGTAAGGAAGTTCTAGAGGAAGCACATTATGAAAATCCAACCAATATTTCAATTAGAAATGAAGTTGGAGAGAAAGACGAACAATTACAAACTGTTGTTCCACAAGAACCTGTTGAAGATGTTGTTGTTACAAAAGAACCAGTAGTTGAAGTAGAGTGGGATGGAGATGTTAGGACATTAAATCATGAAAATATGGACTTGCAAATACTTATGTTGGGAGGAGAATTTGGGATATTCTTACACTCATTTTCCTACATTTTCTTTACCATTTTCTTATTCTCGAGACCATACTTTGCCACTATAACAACCATTATCAACCTCGGTATGTCTATTTTAGTATGTCATCTATATGATCCAATTCTAATTGTAGATTTTCATGATAAATATTGTTTTAGGACATTTTTCTCGTAAAATTGACAACTGGATGTCACAGGGTTTGTGGTCTATTGACATGCTGTTGCAGGATTACACTTTCCAGTTTTCCCTTGCCAAGGACAAGACAAGGACTTGCTGAGAATTGTTGTTACATGGGAAGATATATTTTGAATGTTATTAATTCCTCCAATTAGTTATGAACATCAATTTGGAAAGCATTTGGTCAAAAGAAATTTTGACTGTCAAAGGAGAAGTTTCTAGACAACGTAACTAAAATAGTTAGGATTTTCCATTGAAGATTATCGTAATTTGGAAAAGTTGTTATAAATTTGTCCTAAGCTTAGAAATTGTTATCAGATTGTTAATGTGTATTCTCAAATTATATCACATGAGAATTGAGAGATTGTCATGTTGATCTTATCATTGCAATATGAAATTATAAACTGATGCACTCTTTGCTCACGCGAGATAGACACATAGAAACAAACAAATAGTGATAGAGGGGGAGAACACCAGCATTCTAATATTGTATGTTTCATTAATGCAATATCAATCATTGGTGGCACCATACATTTCTATTGACTAGCTTGTGTGATGTGTAGTGTTACTATTATTATGAGTCTTGTTCATGCTTTAATGATTATAGAAATATAACGACTATATTGTGTAACAACATAGGTACCGGAATGGCCCCTTTGTAGTGTGAAAGTTATTTAATTCATGTTATATTTTTGTGGTGTGTTCATTTCATTAGAATGTATGTTTCAACATTTTTGATAGAATGATTTCCAAGAGTGCTCTTCTTTTCTGAATAAGAGTGACAATGTGACATAGTGGTTTTATTCTACATTGTGTATTTATTTATGAGAATATGAACAAGGTTTGAGAGTGTAACAACTAAAGTGTTGAGTTGTTAAGAGTGTTATTACAACGATTGAGTTTGATATTAATTAGCATTAGTCATAATTTCCCCTTGCATATATTTTGTGTGATAGCCTTGCAATACAAAAACCTACTTGGATTGAAAATTAATGTGAAGAGTTCGAACTATTGCTCTGATTTAAAAGGACAATTTCTTTTCCTAAGAGCATGCCGAAGAAAAAATTATACACAACTTTCACATAATGCACTTTGAAGAGAAACTTGGAATGTTGTATGAAATTTGAAGAATAATTATTTGTTGGGCATTGGATAATCCAGCGCTCCCCATGTGTTTTGTGACATGGAGTAACCGCCTCTCGAGGATCTGTTAACTCTGGCAATGCATCCGTTTACTAACACCTGCGGGTTTTGGTGTAATGGAAATCATGATCCCAACACATCATATCAGAGCCAGCTCCATTTTTGGCATAGTCTTGTAACTCCCTTCTACTAGTTTCATGCAGTTTGTCTAGTACTGGGCTCTTTGTCCCTCTGTTCCCTCCACAATCACTGCCACTGTCTAAACGTTGCGAATAGACGAATCCACCATCTAACGGTTCTTCTCAGTGGTCTAGCTGGTATTGCTGGAAACTTAGTGGTTTTTTTTTTACTATCTTAAATCTAGTGCCTTAGACCACTCGACCATACTGACCATACATTCGACTTCTTAAAATAATACCAATTAGAGATGATTCTACTGCATTAACAACATTTAGGAGTGTTTTTAATGGTAGCTGAGCCGAGTACTCTGATTTAGAAATGGTTGACCCGGTCCCTTACCTCGCTCAGGCCTCCAGCTCATCGTTTGTGACAAAAATGCCGGTGTCGTGAATCGTTTTTTTCTAGTTGTGACAAAAATCCCGTTGCCATTCGAAATCATTTTTTTCTCTGCCTTGGCCAAGAGAATCTGAAGTACGAAAACCACGTCACTGAATAGCAAGAACATGCACGGTGAGATTCGAACCTTGCACTTCCTAAGGTCATGCACATAATTCCTGTTGGGATCTTGGAAATCATGGATCTGGTACATGAGATTATTCATCCACGCTATCTCCATTCCATCAAATGAACCTATGCTGCATTGGTAAAGCTTTGTAATGGTGTGGGCGTGGGGTACGAGTCTTCCTACAATGGTGTATTGGTAAAGTGTTGCGCTGATGCTACACTTCGAGAGCTGACTGATCTGGTAAAAAAGGTTGCACCGACAACAAGGAGAAGAGATGAAAAACTATCATTTGCATCGAGTTATGTAAGTTTTTGCACTGAGACACATTGCAAGGGATTTATGACTTTGCAATTGTAAGATATTTTTGACAAAAAAAAAAAAATGTACCTCTGTTGGAATGTTGTTGAATGCGCTATAAAGTTTTATGTATTTATGCTATTCAGAGCGTTGTCCAGTTTAATTTTCTGTCAAGTCATATCAAAAATATATTTCTTTGAATTTTAATTTTTAATAATAAAAAATTACCACTAGAAGTACAATTTTACTGTATATTGGCAGAAGTATTTTTCTATCAGCAAAAGTATTTTTACACTACACAGATTTTTTCCAGCAGAAGTATTTTTTTACAGTATGAATTCAATCATATCTATTGTGGGAATAGTTCTCGCTGGCAAGGATAACTATCTGAATGGTCCTGAATGATAAAACACACCCTCATTTTCAATAAGTTGTGGAAAGGAGTGTGTGTCGAAGACGGGGACAATGAGCCAGAACAGCCTACCTCAGAGAAAGAGCTCGTCATTCGGGAAAACAAGAATAGCAAAGCTTATGCATTAATCGTAACATCTGTAAATGAAGAGGTGAGTCACCATATTTTTTCATTCTTAACTGCCTTTGAAGCCTTACAAAAGATGAAAGAACTCTATGACTCACATTCTGCACTTGAAATTGTTCAACTCATGATTAAACTCTTCACTCTTGAACTGCAAAATAATGATCCTCTTGCTCTTGCATCTAAAGAAAAGTCTATAATGCATGATATCAAATCCACTAAGGTTGAATTGGATATTCCTCTTATCACTTTTCTCAAGGCACTTTATCCTACTTAATCCAATTATCTTAAGTCATTGCAAGAAAATGGAAATCTCAAAGATATCACCTCTGACTCTCTTGTGAAAAAGTTTGCTGAAAGAGAGAAAGCTTTTGGAAAGAAGACAACCCCTAAATCTTTTGAAGAGGCTGTGTGCCTTGCTCATAAAGAAAAGCATCTTGCTCAAGATTCTTCAAGAGGAAGAGGTGGTCAAAGAGGAAGAGGAAGATATTTCAAAGGAAGGG
>APFE031405859.1:50392-62536 GCA_000404065.3 Pinus taeda
AGGAAAATTCTTGAAGATTTGCAAGTAAAACAAGTACAATCAACTCCACTCATGATTGACAATATCTCTGCAATAAAGTTGGCCAAGAACCCAAAGTTCCATGATCGAACGAAGCACATCAATACTAAATATCATCTGATTCGACATCATGTTGGGGCAAAAACAATCCATATCCATCATTGTTCCACTAATGAGAAAATTGCAAACATCTTCACCAAAGCACTTGGAAGAGAAAAGCTTGAATGATTCATAATGATGCTTGGACCCACCAACATCCCTTCAGATTAAGGGGGGGAATGTTGACACCTAATCATCAGGATTGGGTGAATATAATGTAAATAGATAAATAAGTAATATGAACAGTCATTGGCAGGTGAAGTGAATAGTCTCTCCCTCATGTATATAATGAAGACCTACCTGAAGGAATAAAACACACGAATAAATTTTTGGTTGAGAAGTTACTGCCTGGTATGAAATTATTTAAGGGTCAAAGTAAACATAAACTAATTAAAAATTGTGTAAAATAATTAAAAAAACAACCTACAATTTAAATCAATCAGATTGACCAAAATATGAAGTCTGAGCAAGGAAATTTTAGTGAAGCAAGGAAATTTTGGTATGTTTCACAAAAATGCATTCCCATCCTTCATTTCAAGGTCAAATTGAATGATTCAACTTTGAGAGTAATATTCTACTCATAATTAACATTAAATTTTCACATATAAATTTATGTTGTACAAGAATGTGCCAAATTGGATTGGTTTTGTAGGGTTAAAGTCAAGGTTTTTTTGCCTCAAATAAATGCACACCAAGAATGTTTGGGAACAAGGTGATGGACTAAGAAAAATCAAACATGAATTTTAATAGTTGAAACTTGTAGTTGCTTGGTTAAAACCCTATAAGAAAAGATGGATGACCTTATAATTTAAGTAGTAATTGGGTTTAAATGTTGCTAATGTATAGATAAAGAGATAGAACCTAGGGTTTGCAGGGTCTTTTTTAGGGCTTTTCTATATTGTACATATTTTTTAAGGTTTTGAGTTTAAGAATAGGTCAAGTGACCTAGTTAGGACATTTACTATTGGGTGCCATTTTAGTACAAAAAAGACATTTAATACCATTTTTGAATAACGAGTTGCATGATGGAAATTTGGTCAATTATACCCATGAACAAGAAGTGATGGCCATTTTACATGCCATCAAAATCTTGCATCCATATTTTTAAAAGTGATATTTTAAATAAATTGTATCATATATCTAAATATTAAATTCAAATTTTTATTTTTTTGTCTGAGAAAATATAGGAGTAAAGGAGAGAAGTTAAAACACCCTATAAACAATTTCATTCACTTAATAAAATTTTATTTTCTTTATAAAAGTGACTTATATAAAAATAAAGCTACAAGTTCAAAAAAATCATTTTCCCATGCATTCCTCAAGGTTTATTCAACAAACATTTTTGCATTCAACGTGAATTAGTCATGGTTTATTTAGCCGCATTATTGCATTCATCGTGCCTCGACCTTAGACAACGATGGCCTCATTTGAAACAATGACATCCTCTTCACCTCAAAAAATTGACACATGAGGTCCCCGAGAGAAGTTCATAGTCAAAAAATTCAAAGAGTGTGTTGATACATGGAGAGATACAAACAATTTTCCACTAGGTATGATAGATATCTTGAAAAGTGCACAAGTTTATAATTTTAGATTTGGACAACTCAATATCCAAAATGATGATATAAATGAGGCCATAGAAAATTATGATGATAAATCCATGGAATTAAAGATATTTGGGCGGAGGATTAACCTGGACCCTGATCTAGTTGTAAGAGCAACAAAAATTCCACGTAGAGTGGGAGAAATATTTAACTCCAAGAAAACCCCGAAGGTAGAAAAGATTGAAATGATCAGTAAAACGTGTGGCAAAAAAGTAATTGTTTTGAGGAATGGATTAAAAATGCAAGTTGTTCCCTAAGTACTATACAAATCCTTGATTCAAGTTGTTCTCAAGACAATTATGAATCATCACAAGCTTCATATTTCTGGTGACTGCACAAGGCTATTTATTCATTAGGTTGAAGGCACAACCATATATATCCCTCATTTGTTGGCTAAAAAATTACATTATTCCCTGCAACAAAGTAAAATTAACAAGGTTAAGTTTAGTTTCCTGGGAACACTACATAAAATTATTGATTTATATTGACCTACTGTTGAAATAAGGCCTCTTAAAACTTACATTAGGAAATCAAAGCCGAAGAAAACCATTGAGGAATAGCCTGAATAGGCACATGTTGAAGGTGTGGATTTTTTTTTTAATATAGTTTTCCATGTTGAGGATGTAGCTCCTAATGTTATAGCATATATACACGTGCATGTGGATGAAGATGAGGAGTAGGAAGGTATGGGCGACTATAAGGAAACATATAATGATGTTTTTTCTATAATAGACATAATTCCTTCTAAACAATTGGCACCTCAATATAATTTCCCTTTTATGGGTGATTCAATATTTACATTTCTAGGTTTAAATGTGCACAGTCCAGCATATAGATTCGATAGCATATTTGTTTTCCTAGTATATGATATAATGGTCAATTACAAAAAAGAAGTTTCAATGGAGGATTCTTCCTCTATATACAAGTAAAAGGAAAACTACGAACTAAAGGAGAATGATATTGTTGAATGCATGAAGAATATGCAGTGTTCGAACCAACAATTATGCGGGAAACACAAAAATAAATGAAAACCCTAAACACCAAGGATACAATTATTGATAAATTGTGTAATAAGGTACCTAGTATGAGTGACAAAGGTATGAGGGAAATAGATGAACTATATGCAAACTTCAAAAAAGTTAAGGCTACATATGATGAAAAATTAGTGGGCTTGAAGAGGAGTTGAGAAGAAGACAAAATTTTATCAATATACCTCCATTGGAAACTTTAGATACTTCTGAGGATAAATTAGTCAAGTTATTGAATGAAAAGATAAAATTATTGAATATTTACAGGTTGATATTGCAAATAAATCTAAATATTAGGAACACCAGACACTTGAACCACAGGTTTCATAATACAAGAAAAGACTGAATAAGTTTGAGAAAACTTGTCATAGGCAAGTTAATAAGTTGAAAGAGTGATACCTTGAAATTTCCTAGCCAAAAGAGGAGATTAGAAAAACTTGAAATGGAAAAATATCGACATCTTTTAGAAGGTTGTACTGAGAGTGGGGATAAAGGTAAGGGTAAGGGTAAATGTACAAGTCAAGATACATGAGGAAAAAAAATATACATGAGTAAACTTAGGATATAGGAGAAATACAAGCTAAAAGCACGAGTGAATTTTTTAGAGACCATTGTCTCAACCATCAAATTTGTGGATGATTTGTATGTTTCACCACCAGTTGTTCAATCATTAAATAAGATGGTAGCAAAGAGAGATAAAACGATTACAGAGCTACACAATGATCTCATGATTGGCCAAAAAACACAACATTTGGGATGTGACATGGAGATAAAAAATTGTAAATCCCAGGTTTTTGATTTGCAACAACAATTAGAGAGGTAAAAACAACAACAATCAACAAATCAACAATAACAAACAACAATTGAGGTAGAAAGAACTTGAGAATAAAGTACAATAACTCAGTAGTGAATTGGCCAAACATAGATATCAACTGAAATCTACAAATGAAAACCTTGAAAGGAATGTAACTGAGAACCAAAAAAATCTAAGAAGAATTTGGATTTATTGAGCAAGCTAAGACAAGAAAAAGCCAATATGAGAGAATATTATGAAAGGAAAATTTGGTAGCTTCAACAAGGATCAAAGGATGTGTCTATTGTAGCACTTGAACAATCACACTTGTCCAAATAATGAAAGAGATACCCTTATTCTAAAGAGGAGGGCTTGCAGAATCCTCCCAAGCATCCTCAAGTTTCAAAATAACAATTTTTAGGTGTTGTATCTATGCAGACACATTTCAACATGTATTATATATCATATTTTCTTGTAACGCGCATTATATATCATTATATGTTTTTCCGTTACTGTGCATTTTTGAAAAAATTGCTAGTCTTTTTTAGGACTTACTTTTATATCTCCTTCATGGATTTTTTATCTGGTTGTGGTCTCAATGAGATCTAGTTACTCCTTTATTTTTGGAAAATGTAATGGAATTTTATAAGTTGATAGCTTACTAAACCAATAAATCAATGCTATGGAATGTACTAAATTTCTATTTGAAATAAAAAAAATATGTCTTCTTTCCATAGTAGAACAAATTTGCAACATGATGAGTGCATCATATGGAAAAATTTACCATAGGGTGCCTCAAAAGGAAACTTGGGGGTTATTGGAACTGGAGGTGTAATTTTTAACCAAAATGGTAAAAAAACCTGTCTTATGCATGAGGGATTGGCACTGCCTCAATTAATTAGGTAGAGATGTGGGCTACCTGGAAATGTCTCTCCATTCTTCTCCAGCATGGTTTTTTCTATTAATAAGAAATTTGCATAAATATTACATGAGATACAAATTTAGAAACATCAAAACAAAATTGTTGAATAGAAATGTTGTAAATATCAACATCACCAAGAATATAATCCATATATCCTTATCTCACCAAAACAAATATCCTTCTAAGAATGACAAAATAGTACAAAAATAAGGGCTTCAAGTCTCAACAAATTATCAACCCCAGCTCCAACATTTCAAAGTATCAAGCAAAAGACATAATGTCCTTAGTTAGTAAATAAATAGTGTAAAATTTTAATCAACCATATTGGCCAAGAAATGAAGCCTAGGCCTGTATATAGTGAAGCAAGGCAATTTCGTCCTACTTGATGGAAATGCATGCCAACCTTCATTATAAGTCCAAAATGAATGATTAGACTTGGAGAGTATCTTTTTGTTCATAAATAACATTAATACAATTAATTGTTTCTATTTTTTCCATAGAAAATAATTTTTCTTATGCTTAGTCAAATATTTCAATTTGTTTTATAATATAAATTAATTAACAAACTTTGCATACATGTAGCCTAATGGTTTGGATTTACATTGTTTTACATATACAATATATGCCATTATATTTTTTAATAATTTCGTATTCAATGTATTGTTATTCAATAAGCTCTTCATCCTAGTTCATTCAGAGTCTAACCAATGAGCTAGCAACACCTCTAAACCATTATCAACCAATAAATGACCACTAACTAGGTTAACTCTTATCGAAGTAATCCTAATTACTTTTACCAACAATTCATACCAAATATTGAACACTTTAAGGATATTGCAACAGGTAATTTGTATCAACAAAATAACACTAAAGCATTTCAAAATTTGGGCCACAAAAATCATCATTTTTTAAACATGGATTACAAATAATGTAGAAATAGTTTGAAATTTGCAGCTACTAATGAATTCAAACTATAAAAAATTGACACAAATTTCTTCTACTCAATATATGGAAATGAAAACACAATAAAAGTACATGCAATAATTCAATCACAATGAATATAATATTTTTATTGGGGAACCCAACTGGGAAAAACCCCTCCTCTATTTGTATTATTCATATGAGAATATGGATCTATTACAACTATAATTTCAATCATTGAAGATCAACCTACACTGTGATATTGATGTCCTCCTGCTTTGCATGCTCAGACCAACACTTAGCAAAAATAGGCCTCAACCTTCCTCCTATTTCCTTGCGAAATTCTTGAGGAAATTATCCCCTAAAAAATAATGAAATCTCCTATTTTATTGTGAAAATCATAGAGAAATTTTTGAGCTACTCCAATGAAAAACTTGTACATTCAATATTATACAATTGAAAATTACAATGTGCATTTTCCTCCACCTCAATTAGGAAATTTAAATTGCATCTATGACTATGGCTCTTTTTAGTAAATTGTAGTTAGCTGAGGGATTAATGAGTTAAAAACAGTTACTACTACTCAATTGAACTTCTACTGACTCTATTCAGATTAGATCTCAGATAACTAGGTTTCACTAACTATAACTCCACTATATTTCTAGATCTTATAAATCAACTCATGCACAACTCTACTTCTAGTCCAAAAACTCGAATTAACTGATTTAACTAAGTGACAATGCCATGGCACTCCTGTTAACTACAACTCAAGTCATCCCGTTGATGTGTAATTTCAAATTTCTCCATTTGACTAAGCCATAAGTCAAATCAAGCCTTTTATTGATACAATTTAACACTCCCTATTAGCAAGAAAAGGGTTCTAAATCACCCCTATCCTTCTCCCATGGAACTCAAACTTGCATCTTGATAAAGCCTTTGTCTAAATGTCTACATCCTAATCCTTTGTGGGAATGTACTACCTCTATGGTAATGTACTACAACATGATGATCCTCCTCTGCACATAATATCTCAAGTGATGGTACTTGATTTCTATATGCTTGGCCCTATCATGAAACACTAGATTCTTATAGATTTTGATACAACTCTGATTGTCATAGTGGATTAATGTAGGATCCATCCCCTAACTGAAGAGACCAACTAGGGTCTTCCTCATCCAAATAGCCTCACATGTTTCTTGACTAGAAACCATATACTTTTCCTCTAATGAGATGAGTGATATAAATCTATGCTTCCTTCTACACCAAGAAACTATTGTTGACCCAACATTGAACATAACTCTTGATGTGCTCTTCCTGTCTAACAATTTCCCTTCCTGATATGTATCTGTGAAGCCTTGGAGCTTCACTCTATCTGTCTTCCTATACCATAAACCAAAACCTATTATTCCTCTGAGGTATGTGAGAACATATGTTACTGATTTCTAGTGAATCTTGGTAGGATCCACCATAAACTGAGCATGTTGACTAACTACAAAAACAATTTGGGCCTTGTGTTCACCAGCTACATCAAGAACCCCACCAACTATCTATAGATAGTTCCATCTACTACCTCTCTTGTAGAAGCATCCTCTTTCCTCAAATTAGTATTTAGAGGCGTTTCCATGGGATTACAATCTTGCATATGGAATCTCTGAAGGATCTCAAAGGTGTACTTCCCCTATCCAACAAATATCTGTTCATCTCCCTGCCAAACCTCCAAACCAAGGAAGTAGTGTATCATGCCCATATCCTTCATCTCGAACTCTCTTGTAAGGTCTTCGTTGTAAGACTAGATCAACTTCTCATCTCTTATCAGTATTAAATCATCTACATATGGGACTAACATAAGAAAATTTCCATCTACCAGAATGTAGTAGAGATTTGCATACGCTTCACTCTTAGTGAATCATAATCTACTAAGATAGGAATATATGTGAGTAGACCAATTACGAGGTTCTTGATTGAGACTATCAAGGGCTCTCCTGAGTCTACACACATGCATCTCCCTTTAAAATGTCTCGAATCCCTCATATTGCTTAATGAAGATATATTCCTTAAACACTTCGTTGAGGAAGGAAGTCTTAAAATCAATTTGGTGGATCCTCCACCCAGAATATATTTTCAATGCAAGTATGCTCCTAATAGATGAGCATCTTACCACATGGGAAAATGTCTTCTAATAATAAACTCCATCTACCTATGAGATGCCTTTGGCCATAAATCTAGCCTTGTACTTCTCAACACTTCCATCAATTGCATGTTTCACCTTATACACCCACCTAGATCTAATAACAGTTTTTCCCTTATGTCTAGGCATAACCTCCCAAGCATCATTCTTCATGATGGAGTCATATTCCTCCATCATGGCATCTAAAAACACCTATTGGGAAGTTTATTCCTTAAGTGAAGAAGGCTCAAAATAAATCAGTTATATCATGAGTGCCATATATCCAATATATATGTCTGGTGATCTCCATTGTTTGTGCAAGTATCTAGGAGATCCAACATGCACCTAAGCATCCTATACCAATATCTCCACCTCCCTAGTTCTCTTCCTCCCTTCTCTAGAAGGGTCTATGTTAGTGGGTTCCTGCACTTGGCCTACTCTCTTCTCCTCCACATGTGGGTACTCCACAAAATATTGTGGATATGACTAGGGCTCCTACTTTGGAGCTAGAAGCTCCTCCCTTGGTGGAACTCTCAGCTCTCACTCTAGAGAGCTTATCATGGCCTTCCCCTCATCAAATCTAACATCTCTCCTCATCATAGTCATCCTAATTGAAGGCATATACGCCTGGGAAATATGATTTGTCTCTATGTATCCTACACATCCCCTTCTTTGTAGTAGGATCACCCCTTTTATTGTTATATTTGGAGACACGAAAATAAACCATGGTTCCAAAAATGCGAAAGTGGGGGACATCTGGCTTCCTTCTAGAGAAAGTCTCTTAAGGTGTGATTATTTCAAGAATTTTGTGAGGGCTCCTATTCTACAAATAAATAACTGTATTGCATGCTTCTTCCCACATGTATAGTGGAAATACTTCATCATGCAATATTGATCTTGTAGCCCCTACAATGCTTCTATTTTTCCTTTCTACCACCCCATTTTTCTTTGGGTTGTAAGGTGCATTCAACTCCTTTCTAATACCTTCCTTAGCACATAACTCTTTGAAGGCATTAGACACATATAGTCTTCCATTATCACTTATTAAGGATTTAATTTTCTATCGAGACTAATTTTCAACTAAGGCTTTGAATTAAAAAAAAAATGAATAAACCTCATCTTTCTTCTTCATAAAATAGATCCATTATTTGTAGGAAAAATTATCTAAAAAATCACATAATACGTTTTCTTTGCAACTTAGACTATAGAAAACGGTCCACACACATCTGAGTGAAGCATATCGATTTGCCATATTAGCAGGTAAAAGTGGGACAACTGGAAGCACGGGGATAACAACTGAGATAAGTGATGTGGATGGGGGGGTGGAAAAGAGGTTTTGGAGTGATAATGGTGAACTGGAAGAAGCTAAAGCAATAGCAAAAAGGGCTTGAGATTTTACAGTAGTAAGCTGAGTTTGAATAGGTTTCTGCTGAGGTTTTTCAAGATTTGAATCAGCAGAACTCTCTTGATTTTCAGGTTTCCTAAGGCTCTTAGGAATCAAATTTGGATTGTCAAAGATAGCTGGAGGATTTGGATCTAGGTTTGACCTAGTATACTGAACTTTCTTCTTTGGAGCCAGCTTCCAAAAATATATTGTTGGTTTTTTCTGGGAATATTTGGAGGATACAAGTTTTGACAATATCTTGAAGGAAGCTCTTGATATATAGGAGGAGTTGGTCTTTCCTTCAGGTAGATTTGAAACAAGGATGGCCAAACAAATCTTTGAGACAACTGTTTAAAATCTAAAGCTAGATTGGAGTTAGACTGAAGTAGCTTTTATTTACTCTTGTGATTCCATAGCAAAGACAGTCTCAAAGGCTGCCTGGATAACTTCAGGCTCCATCTGTAGCTTTAGAAACTAGACAGTAGTAACAGACATTCATTCAGTCCCCAGTGGAGTCGCCAATGACGTTATCACTCAGGTTGTTCCCCAAAAATTGTGAGAAAGGGGAATACGACCGAGGTAACCACTAACCAATCTTTTAGATGCAAATTCTAGCCAAACTACATCCAGAGAGGGCTCTCTCTTTATAATTTAGCTTTGTTTCTTGAAGTATTTTATGCTAGTTATGATGTGCAAGGTTTTGTTTTAAGTTTGTTGGATGGTGATTTTAAAAAGAGCTGGGATGCAAGTCTGAAATAGTTTATTCCATTGGGAAAATGGATTCTTTGACGATGAACTGTTGAGTTTGTTTTCTTTGATAAAGGGCAATACTACAGAGCAAGATAATCAATTTTGGAACAATTTTAAAATCTAGAAATTGATGGAATGTAAGCCAGTGGATGAAGGGTAGTTAAGAATCCTTCATCATGATGGCAGAGGGAAAGTGCATGAATATTATCAAGGAGCAGTAAAGAATTCCTTGGCAATTTTCAAAGTGGAAGAATCAGTGGAAACGAGAGCATCTAAGAATTCCTGTTTATGCTCATTCTGAAGAAAACATAAATAACAATAGAGATTGAACATAGATTGTATTTAAACAAGTTCTGGGCTATTCTTTTTCCCTGATACTAAGATTATGAAACATATATGAAATTTGCAAACATTGAAAACACAAAACATAGTTTAGAACAACTTATTGATCCATAGAAAGACAAGAATTCTGTAGCAGTGCCCAGAACATCAAATCCACATTCAGGCGGTCCAGCAATAGTGAAATTCAATAGCCTTTGTATTAAAAAATCTCAGAGCTACAGCGCAGTCCAGAGAGGAAAATCACCAACCCCGAATACATCTCTTGGGGAGGTATTTATACAAAAGAGAGCTACAAAATATCTTGTGGATAAGATATCAAGCAATAACTTTCTCCACCTACTTTGACAAAGGAAATAAATGTAGAAATGAATGCAAGAGTAATTGTTGCTATGCTGGTTGCTTTAACTGATAAGATATGTTTGAATTTTCAACTCAGGAAGTCGGCTGGTAGCTGTGTCTTTACTTTGTGTCCCTGCATTATTGTCCTGACCCTTTCATTTGTTCTTGATTATGCTTTTATGCGTTCTACTCCCAGCTTGACCTCCTTTCTCTATTGTTCTCATCTTTATTATATCTACCATGTGTTTTGTTTATTTGACCATATGTAAAAAAAAAAAAAAAAATCAAAATTACCTTGGTAAAACTTCCAGCATGCTCTGCCACCATTGGTTTGTTGGACATTGATGTCTTTGTATTTTTATTAGTGTTTCATCAGCTTCAGTATACCTGTAGAAGTTGGGTTGGACTTCAAAAAGATGATTTATTTCATGTTCAATATAGAACAAATTTTCCAATTTGTCATATAAGCTCTATCCAGAGGGAGGTCATGTGTCTTCTGAAGTGCTTGATGATGCTGTGATCTGATTTGTAACATATGTGTTCACCCTGTGAGCATATTGTTCATGTGTTAGCAGTCTTTGATTGCTGGTTAATAAACTGGGTAGACCTTTCTGCTGCAAGACTGTAAACTTTTCTGTGAAGGCATTTATCTCCATCTACATTTCTTGGCACTTCCTTTCCAAATTCTTTATAAAATTCCTCATAGTTAACACCTTTCTTACTGTCAAAATGGTGCTTGTTCTGTCCTTGATCTATAAAGCTGCTAACTGTTCTCTGGTATGAGTATTCAAAAAATGGATCAGTCTATTTTCCTATTCAGGCATGTTTCCCAATGATGCCCTGGCCCTTTGAATTTCCACTTGGGCCCTTTCTATCAATTCTATTTGTTCATGGATTGTTTGAATTGATTGCCATTAGTCAGTGATAGACTGGCCAATTTCGGTCCACAAAATTGTTTTGATGTCTGCTAGAGGTTTATGCAAGGTGAGATCCTTTTCCAATGATTTTACCTTATTCTCCAGGGCCTTTACCTCTCTGGTTTTCTCTACCACTGTTATCTTTGATTTGTCATATCTTACCTTTAGTTTGGCCAATTATTCTTTTGCCTCTTTAAGTTATGACATTTGGGCCTCCAACTCTTTTACTACTTTCATTAATTCTTCCATGCCCATGCTGGTATCTGCCCCTGTTGTTGCTGTTGAAGCTAAGGTACCTACTGTTGATGCTAGGATAGTAGGAGGAACTGCTGTTGTAAATGTGGGGGCAGCAGTGGTACCTGTTGGAGCTGTTTCAGGTGGTTGGGAGGTCGAATTTGTTGGAATTATGATATATATGTTGTACTTGATGGCAACCCACTCATCTCAGATGATAAATTATAGTGCAGCAAAGTTATTTTCTGGTTCACGGACTTTCACGCAGAGAAACGTTCACGCACTTTCATGCAGAAAAAGTTCCTTTCATGAAGAGAAAAGTTCACGCATTTTCATGCAAAGAAAAATTCCTTTCATGCAGAGAAAAGTTCACGCACTTTCATGCAAAGAAAAGTGGCAAATCATCTCAGATGATAAATTATAGTGCAGCAAAGTTCACGCACTTTCATGTAGAGAAAAGTTCCTTTCATGCAGAGAAAAGTTCACGCACTTTCGTGCAGAGAAAAGCGCACGCACATGGGAAATCTTATGGTTGGTTCATGGTATTAGTCCGACAGTTTTTGATCCTATGGTTTTGGTCTGTGGTATTGCATCCAAAAGTGTTGATCCCAAGTATTGGGTCCATG
>APFE031405863.1:0-38583 GCA_000404065.3 Pinus taeda
CTACCTATGGTTTTTTGGTCCATGGTTTTGGACGCGATGGTTTTCGGTCCATGGTATTGGATGCTTCGGCATGTATAAATATGTATTGTAACATTGAAAGGAATAAATGAAAAATCAAGATGGTAGTCTCGGTTTTGAGATCCAGTGGGAAATCTCTGTGTATATGTTTTATGTGTTATGCTCTCACATTTTTATTTTTCCTGTGATTTAGAATTCGTATGCAGGTAATTTCTGTATGGGGTTAAAAACCTACAAGGAGGGACTATATCATTCACCTCGCAGTCAAAGTGCATTGACTTTGCATTGTTTTGCTGTGTTTTTGCAATTTTAACCAAAGTTTTAGGAAAATGTTTAATATTTCTATTTTTCCATAAATTTAAAAATAATTTTCTAACTTTTAGAAAATATTATTTCTAATTTTTGGTTGGATGAAGGAGCTCTGATGGGACATAATTATCCTAGTGGAGGGCATTTTATTTTTGGTATTTGTCAATGCCTGGCAATTCATTAAAAAAAAAAAAACTAATTTTGTGAGTGGTCATTCTGTTGGTGAGTTCTATAACACTAACATTGTTATGTTACTACTCTACCTAATGATGCCAGAATTGATGTGGTTGTAGGTCCTTTGCATAGGCTAGGGGTGGGGCGATGAACAACTCTCCAATTAATATTATTATGTGATAAACACACATGGACAACAAGAGAAATATGAAAGATAAATCATGAGAGTGTAATTTTTATTAACAAGAGATATACATTTATAGTACATTATGTGACCGTTGGGTTCCACATCCCAAGGTCTCTTGGACTCCTTTTGTCCATTCAGCTTCCACACTAACCCATTGAGGATTAGGTGTCCAACATTCCCCCCCTTAATCTGAAGGGTTATGTATAAGTCCAAGAAAAGAGCTGTAACACAAAATGTGAAAAAAATGCATGGTAGCACTAGGCTGAATGTGCTCTCTGGAATGTTGGTATAAAGGGTGGTGGTTTAAGGATGGCCACCAACACTGGAACGCTTAGTGTAGTTCCCGGAACTCTTCCAAAACTGGCAAGAAGTTGAAGTCTTCTGCTAGAGGAAGTGCTCCTATTATTTTGAAGAGGGAAACCTTCAACCATGAAAGGGAGGTCACACCCTGTATAAAAGGGAGAACTTCAACCTGAAAGGGAAGTCTCAACCTCTGATGGTTTAAGGATGACCAACAACTCTGGAATGCTTAATGCAATTCCTGGAACTCTTCCAAAACTGGCAAGAAGCTAGAGCCTTTTGCTAGAGGAAGTGTTCTCAATTTTGTTCCTATAATTCTTCCGAAACTGGCAAGAAGTTGAAGTTTTCTGCTAGAGGAAGTGTCCCAGATTGCCAATTGAAGGCATGCTCATGGGCATATTTGTCTCTGGCTACAACTCTGAAACTGGTGTGGCAGGTTGTGGCTCAGGCTCGCTTTATGTGACTTTGAAGCTTGTAGATGACCATCATTTCCCCCCCTGTCAGATACAAGGTGAGATGATGGATAAAACTCAACTGCAAGACTATTCAATACTCTAGAACAAGTTCTGACATGTGTTTGGAATATCTTCTGGTTGTTGATGCCCATTGCCAAGAAGCGATCCATCCAAGATGAATCTTTGTTTTTGCAGGACGTTTATTTCTGAAGCATCTGTGTGAAGAATGGGTGGTTTTATGACAGTGCTTACATGGATGAAGATAAAAACAATGATCTTTCAAATGGCCAACTCGGTCACAGTGTTGGCATTTCACGATCTATTGTTGTTATTGTTGTTGTGGAAGAGGGGAAAAATCTGGAACAGTTGGAGGTGAACTGTCATAAGGAGCAGTTGAACTGTCATGAATGAATCTAGCACTCTGAAACTGAATGGGTTTTGAGTAGTTTGGAATATGAAAGGACAAGTCCTTGTCATATCCAAGACCAGTTTTGTGCTTGTTGTGGACAAGCTGTTCCTAAGGTCTAATGATGGGCTTGGGAAGTGCAGACTAAGTTTCTGCATCTGCATGTACAACTGCTGCTTTATTGGGTATTAAATCTGAACCAATTGTAACATTATTGTCTCGCTATTTATGGGAGTCTGTTTCAATCTTCTGAACAGAAACAGGTTCAGAATGATGACTCCACTACTGTAATTCTTCCTGTTGTAGCTTTGTCTCAAGCTGCAAAAACTCAATATTCTCATGTGCATTTTGGAGACAAATTTTAATATTTGAAAGAGAGGTTTTGTTGATCTTAACCATCTCATCAATAGTGGAAAGTATTAAATTATTCAGTAGTTTCAATACATCATCTATTCTATCCATTTCAGACCAATATAATCAGAGAAGTGATGTTATCTTCAACTACAAATTGGTCTATAAAATGATAAATAATTGCAACTATTAGATGAGTAGCAGGATACCAATATCACCAAGTCACTCCAGCAGACAGCACAGTACCAATTTCAATGTAGAAAATGACTGGCTGCTTTAATGTACTTCTCAAATTATTCAAACTACTCACACTGTGAAAAAGAGAGTCAATCTTTGACTTTCTTTACAAATTAAATTTGTCAACAGTCTTAGTAGAGCCTGGTTTGTGTCATCAAGATACTAAATATAATCAATTGCAAGGAAGGTAGATCAAACCCTGCAAACTGGTTTCTCGTAGCTGAACTAAAGCTTCAGAAGAATCAAGTATCTTCACCCAGTGTTAGAATCAGGAAAATTCTGAAACGATCAACAATGTATCTTTAATGCAGTGATTTGTCAAACCCCTTTTTGGAAGGTCAAAACTCAATAATTCTTCAAATTTAACATTTGTTTGCAAAGTAATGGCATCATTGGTTTCAAATTCTCCACTAGCAATGGCCCTTGGATTTCTCCCCTTCGCAAATGCAACACAAGGAATACAATCTAGATGCAGATCACCTATGGATATAATGAGTATTTCAGCCTCCAATTTGACTCCTTAATAAATTTTGGCATAGGCAATATATTTGGAACACAAACTCGCCCTTGACACCTTGAGATTTCAGAGCACAATTAAATCTGGTGTAATTTCTCCACAAAGATCTTAGCCTTTGACAGTCAGATGGAGCCAAGAATAAACAGTTTTCTATTTTCTATGTTCAACGCTTTTCCGTTGGTGTAAACACTAGCAAGAAACCTAACCTCTTCACTGTTGTAGCAGCTCCCACACACTGATGCTCTGTGTGACTCGACCTTCCTAATGGAAGAAATATATATCTGAAAAATTATGCAGAGTGCTTGATAAAGCAGACTTGACTTCCACACTCATTCACTAAAGTCAGCTGGAAGTTAGTTTCCTCTTGCAAAACATATAATGCAAGTCTGAGTGACTTCAATAGCTACAGCAATGATACCAACATAATGACACCAACTCACGAGGTTCAACTTAACTTATTGCTTCAACACATAAATTCCATATCGGGAGTCATTTAAGAGTCCGCATAAATTCTAGGGATGCAAAGAATCAACCATCGACACTTAATAATGAGCATATAAAACTTCAGCGTAAATGTAATTTGGCACGGAAATATATATGACAAGACGCATGTGCGTTTGGTAACCAGAAAGGATGGGTGTGATTGGTACCCGAAATAGGAAATGTTAAAGCAAAAATGGCAGATCTGTCAAGTTGAGCTCTGATCCAACATATCGAATATGCTACCATACAGATGCATCATTGAGCGTAATTTCATTTCCAGTTCTTAAAATGAGTAGCACAGAAAACTATGCATGGTTTGAGTTATGATTGATTTCTGTAAGCATTCTTTGAGAACTTTAAGGTTTGACTCTACTCAGAAAGAGACAATTACCATAAGCAAGATGTGCTAGCACAAAATGAAGAATGCTCTCCAACATATTTTGAAATGAGTTTACTAAACTCTATTGATCAAGAACCAAGCACATTCACCAAGCCATAACCCGGATGGAGACCATTACAGGAGATGAGCACGTATGAAGGAGCCTTAACCGAGCATGAAGCATTAATATATACCTGTATTCAGATCAATCGATAAGCTCAAGCCTTCAGCTCATGACCCATAATCTCAAGCCTTATATCATTAATCATCGGAATTTCCTTTGATTGAATGAACGTATACTAACCAGACAGCCAAGGAGTCCACGATCCCTTCCAAAACACATCTCCACGCTTCCGTTGCACCACGCTTAGCACATCTCCACGCATGAACAACACATCTCCATGCATCAGCAGCACATCATGGAATCATCAAAGCTGGAAAAAAAAGCCTTTACTGGCCTGTTCTATGCTTTGACATGAACAGTACTCTGATACTTATCAACTCTTGTATGGAGTGAGCACAAACGTTGAACCACCGCAGGGAACACATTTACATCAAGGAATCAGAAACCTTGGTCTTCGCTCGGCATGGTTGAACAGAGGAATCGCTTTGATACCAACAATGCTCTGATGATTACATAAAAGGAGCAGTGTCTAAATTCATAAAAGACCATATCGGCATAATATTGTGATCATTACATAAAAGGAGCAGCATCTAAATTCATTTCATAGTGTCTATGATACAAAGCAGTGTCTATGATACCACAGTGTCAGCGTCTATGATTAAGAGTAGTGTCTATAAAAATACCATAAAAAGACCATATATAATAATATGATGATTACATAAAAAGGAGCAGTGTCTATGATACCAAGAAGATACGAAAGCACCATCGGATATGGCGACATTCAAATAGTGCGACAGTATTGGATTGTGTATTCAAATGTTTGAGTCTACGAATAATTTCGAACGAAGTCGGTTCGCCTTCCCATAATCGATCTCCCCTCACCATTTATTCTCATTCATCTCTCACAACCCAGAATACAGGCACGTTATTCCAATCACATGTCAGAACAGCTTGGACAGTGTTGGCAGTGTTAGGCAGAGGAATGTTTCATCGTTCAAGTGAATATGGCAGACAGGGTGCAGGTCTGTATAAAAGGAATATGGCAGACAGGGAATTACAATGACAATTAGAAGCCAAAAATGGTGTTGGAGAAATGACAGAGGTTGCCTCTAGAATTTAGCTGAGAGCAGAATGACGTGCACATAAAGGCCATAAAACAAATGGCTCAAATAAATTATGTAGGGCAGGAATACGCCTTCTCTGATACCATGATAAACACACATGGACAACAAGAGAAATATGAAAGATAAATCATGAGAGAGTAATTTTTATTAACAGGAGATATACATTTATAGTACATTATGTCACTGTTGGGTTCCACATCCCAAGGTCTCTTGTACTCCTTTTGTCCATTCAACTTCCACACTAACCCATTGAGGATTAGGTGTCCAACATTATGTTTCCTTGTGCGGACTTTTTACTATGTGGAAGAAGGAGTATGTGTGCAAGAATAGGGGTGCAAAGGGAACTTTATTCCACAACAACAAAATTAATTTTAAACTTATTTGCATTTAAAAATTTTACAGATTGGACGGAAACCCTAGCTTCTGAGCTCTGCACCCTGCTGCCAATGCGCAGTCCTGCGCCTCTACGCCATCAGACTTTCTCAGAATGTCATTATACTCAGAATAGCACGCAGTAACGGTTCTGGAATATATTGGGCATCACGTCATGTCCTCTCGGAAGGGAGGGGCGGGATCTCATGCCCCCCCTCCTTCAAATGAACAGCAAAGGAATGGCGGCGCGCCCATGTTCTCCTCGCCTCCACCTGGTTCATTTCCAGAACAAGGTCAAAGTTCCGAACATCCTGACATTTCAGTACAGCACCCAGACACGAAAGGAGAAGAGACTAATACTCCAAGGGCGTCACAGCCAAAGGCGACATCGGCCACTTGCATCCCCAAAGCGACAGAACGAATCAAAGTTGAGCTTCCTAGCCATAGAATCAATGGCGAAATCCAATACATGAAAGATCATGCACTCATTGGAAAATTTCTCGGCTTCTGGCCAACGGAAAAAGCTTTATATGGATGGATCGCCTCCAAATGGAAACCCAAAGGGCATGTGTCGCTACTACTAGGCCCTAAAGGCTTCTTCACTGCTATATTCACCTGCCTGGAGGACAAAATCAGAGTATTTGAAGGAGGCCCTTACTTCTTCAACTCAGCAGGTCTTTTCCTGCGAGACTGGAAACCCAGGTTCAATCCATACACAGAAGATCTCAGTCACGCTCTAGTATGGATTCACATGTATGGTCTCCCCTCAGAGTACTGGAGAGAAGAAATGTTGAAGGACATCGGCGATCACATTGGCACCTTTATAAAAGTTGCAGAGGAAACCAAAAATAGAAGATTCACCTCATATGCCAGGCTCTGCGTCCAAATGCATCTCAAGATACCCTCGCAGACTCGGTAAGTCTTTTTCACGATGATTATGAATGGATTCAACCTCTTGATTATGAACATATTCCGTTCCGCTGTCGTAAATGCCATGAACATGGTCATCTGTTCCGAGACTGCCCTCTGACCTCCCAGCTCAAATCTACTGTTAATGAACCCAGCAAAGACTCTGAGAGTTTCATTAAAGTGCCTTCTTGACGCAGACATGCTAAAAAACAGGCTGCTACTCCCTCAAGCCCTAAGAAGGTCGCCTCCCAAAACAGATTTCAAGCCCTCTCTCCTCAAGATCCCTCTGTATCACAGCCAAATGAATCACCGGCCTCGCCTTTGCCGCCATCTTCATCCAAGGATCTAAAAAACCCCATGGATCCTTCCTCCTCAATAGTGTTCAATGCTCCTCATGACTCGAATGCCAAAATGCCAACCATAGAAGCTGACATTCATCCCTCATCCATGGATCTTGATGCCGCACTAGCCCTCAGTTTGCATGAAGAGGCTACAGAAGATTCTCAGAATATCCCCATTATTATGGAGGAAGATCAAGAAACAGTAAGTATAGATGGTCTGGATATACTCAAACTTGAAGAGGCCTGCAAGAAAAAAGAATATAATTCAATCCCCCCATGGGAAATAGACAGACTTGCAGGAGTCCTTGCCAAAGCTCAGCACAGCAAATGTCTTGGAGTACAAGCAGGCAGTCCATGGGACGGCAAGAAAATCCAAAAAGAAACCAAGAAATGGGGGCGCAAAACCGATTTGCAAAGAACCATCATTCTCGGAGAAATACTTATGGAATCTGGGAGATTTCCGAAGTTGACCACGTTTTACAAGCCCCACCCCCAAAGTTCCCCATGAAGCTCATCTCCTGGAACATGCGTGGGCTCAATAGTCCTTCGAAACACAAAATGTTAAAAAATATGATACAGTTGGAAAAACCAGCAGTGGTATTCCTTCAAGAAACAAAAAGTATCAGTACAACGCTTGAAAAGATCCTCCGCAAAGCTTGGAGCGTAAGTAGATCAGTTTCTGTGGACACAGTAGGAGCATTGGGCGGGCTCTCCATTGCATGGAATCCACAGATCCTGATGCTACAAGACTTTCATGCAACTCACCATTTCATTCAAGCTAATTTTCATCTTATTGGAACAGACATTCATGGACTCCTCACCAATACCTACTTCCCGCAAGATATGCATCACAAGCTAGATGTGTTGGAAGCATTAACAGATTTAAACTCAACCAGACAATTCCCATTGTGGATAAGTGGAGGCGACTTCAATATTATCACTCATCTGGGAGAAAAAAAAGGAGGGCGCATGAAACTAGAAGATGACAGCATCGGTTTCAAAGACTTCATTCGAAGTAATCAGCTAATAGACATACAAACTTCCAATGGCACCTTCACATGGACGAACAAGCGCAGGGGAGTACACAATATTGCCTCACGACTTGACCGCTTTCTCATCTCAGACAACGCTATACACCTGGGCGGAGACTTTCACGCATCCATCCTACCTCAGGGTGGATCGGACCATTGGCCAATCATGCTACAATGGACAAGACCTGGTAAACACAGCAATCAACAATTTAAATATGAAGCCTTCTGGGCCAGTCATCCCAATTTCAAATAGGTGGTCCAAGAGGCATGGAAGTCATTCTCTCCCGCAGAAGGCGCAAAGATGTTCATATTTCAACAGAAACTCCGACACCTCAAGCAAGTATTGAAGGTGTGGAATAAAACTCAATTCGGGAACATCACGGAATCCAGGCAAAAACTGGAACAGGAAATGAGCACAATACAGCAAACAATCATCCTAGAAGGCAGAACAGAGGAATTGGCAAACAAGGAGCAAACCACATGGACAGCGTTAGAAGCTCGGAGATCACAAGAGGAAATCCTCTGGCGCCAAAAATCCAGAATAAGATGGTTAAAAGAAGGTGAAAAAAATACAAAATTCTTCCATCGCTCTACCATTCAAAGGCGAATGCATAATAACATTGCCTTCATCAACAATAACCAAGGGGAGAAATTAGAAAAGTATGAAGATATGGAAAAAGAACTCAAGGACTACTTTCAAGAAGCACTCAAGGAACAAACCGGGAGCAGAACAGCAGCAATACAAGAAGTCACTAGGCACATCCCCAAGCTCATCACAGAAGAACACAACAAAAATTTGCTGCAACCAGTCACAAAGCAAGAGGTGGAGGAAGCAATGGCGCAGTTAAAATATGGTAAGGCTCCTGGACCTGATGGCTTTACTGCAATTTTTTTTCATGATTTCTGGGAACTAATACACACAGAAGTCTGGGAACTAGTGGAAGAATCTCGCTCCATGCACTGGCTCCTACCCTCTCTCAACTCCACGTTCATTGCTCTGGTTCCCAAGGGGGAAGAAGCCAATACGCCTGACAAATTCAGGCCCATAGCCCTCTGTAATGTTATTTATAAACTCATCTCCAAAGTAGTGGCAAATCGGCTCAAACCCCTCCTGCCGCTTCTTGTCCTTCCAGAAAAACGGGATATGTCGAAGGTCGCCAAATCATGGATGGCATCATCCTATCTAATGAGGTTCTCCACTCCCTAAAAATCCTTAAGAAACCTGGTATGATTATGAAGCTTGATCTCTCTAAAGCCTTTGACAAGCTCAGTTGGGAGTATATTCAGAAGATGTTGCTAGCCTTTGGCTTTAATGCAACCTGGACTAGATGGATCATGAGCCTTATCTCATCTCCCTGCTTCTCTATTCTTCTCAACGGCTCACCATCTTTGCCTTTCCGCTCCACACGAGGCATTCGGCAAGGGGACCCCCTCTCACCCTTCATATTCATTCTGATGGCGGAAGGGCTCAGCCGCCTTATACATCATGCTGTCTCCTCTCAAGCAATCAGAGGCATAGCGCTTCATGGCCTTTCCCCCTTATCCCATCAACAGTTTGTTGACGACACCATGCTCTTTGGCCATCCTTCTTCTTCCGAAGCTAAATCCTTCAAGGCCTTGCTTGAGCTGTTCTCTGAAGCCTCAGGGACCTCCATCAATGCTTCTAAATCTCAGCTCTTCTTTTTCAATACCCCTGTCTCCATTCAAAGGAATATCGCGTGCATCCTCGGCTTCACCATTGCAGTGCTCCCGTCCAAATACTTGGGTGCTCCTCTTATGGTCTTTGCTCTCAAGCATGTATCCTGGCGCACGCTCCTGGACAAGCTGGAAGCCAGACTCTCCTCCTGGACTTACCGATCGCTGAACACAGCCAGTCGACTTGTAATGATCAAGTCCGTGCTCCAGGCTATGCCTCTTTACCTCTTCTCCATATTAGCTGCTCCCAAATGGGTACTAAAAGCCATTCGAAATCTTCAGCGGAACTTTCTATGGGCATCCACAGGTCTCAACAGGAAATGGGCCCTTGTTAAATGGTCAGAAGTATGCCAACTTAAATCAAAAGGAGGACTAGGCCTGCGGGATCCCATGCAAAGTAATCATACCATGGGCGCGAAAGTTTGGTGGAACTGGTTGGTCAAACCTCTAATTCCATGGGCAAAACTCTGGCAAGCCAAGTATGCGCCTGGAAGTCAATGGGAGGATCTCATCAAAATCAGTCCAAGCATCTCTGTCTCCATGATCTGGAATGCGACTAAGCTTCACAGTGCATTCATCTAGGAGTATAGTTTCTGGGAAGTTCATTCCAGAAACTCAGCGCGTTTCTGGGAAGATTCGTGGCAACAACTCCCAAAGCTTGCCACGATTTTCCACAAACCACTCTGGCAGACTTATATGCAGAGCCATATTCTGGTTCGCATCTCCCAATTCTGGCAACAACAAGCAAACAGCGATTACCAACAATGGAAGCCAGCTTGCTCTTGGCAACCGGGATGGCAAGGCGAGATCCGCCAACAAGGTAGCAGATCGCCTGGCCAACCAAGGAGTTAATCTGAATAGCTCCCCCTTCTCAGGTCATCTCAATGACTCAAAGGAAATTCAACTTCAACAGGATTGCCTCTCTCTGGCAAATCAGGACCTCCTACCCCTGGCTGTGGGTGATTAGTGTGAACATAAATGAAGGGGCTGCCTCATTAAGAGGCAAGTGGCAGCTCACTCCAGACATGTGGACGAAAGCGTCTCGAAACTGCCTCCTTCGTCCAGCCCGGTTAAATGCGGCCATTACTTCGCATGGGAGAACGGTCACACGGAATTCTATTTCAGTCGGCCTCCTCTGCTCGACGATGCATTGTGCAAGGTTGGTGACGGTGGGTATGGTCTGTATCTGGTCTCGTGGTTTAGTTTTCAATTTGCTCAGTTCCTGGATGAGGTTGATATGGTCGAGTGTGCCAGGCTTTAGACCTCGGCCCTCTATGCAGAAGGCCTTGGTCTTCATCCTGGCTCGCTCAGGCTGTCTAGTTTGTATGCTTCATACGAACTTGGTACCTATGCATTCTCGTTGGCTCCAAAGTTTCAGGGCTCTGTGCCATACACTCAGCGTAGCTCTGGTTCATTACGGTCAGCAATCTGGGGTGGTAAGCTCTGGTTTTTTCCTGTCTGTCATTTCTATTGATTTTCACTCACCTGGTCAGCTTTTGTGTGGAGAAAGGCTCTTTTGGACTCCAGGTGGAAAGATATCAGAATGCCGCATGAGTGAATGCGGCAACCTTGTCGACAGGGTGGCTCAAGAGGTGGCGCTCGTGGACGTGCTTCTCCTCTGCGGCCCTCAGCCTCACTCGGCTCTCCTTCCGAAGAAATTAACTCACCAGGTGCTCGGCGGGGTCGAGGCAGAGGAAGAGGGCGAGGTGGCACAGCGATGTGCTCGCTCGGCTCTCACCCTTCCACTCGGTTCCGGTTCCCCTGCGTTTTGGATAACGCCACCTTCTTTGTCACAGTCCGGCTCGAGAAATGTGAGCACGGCCATACCAGTAGCTCCAGCGGAGCCACGACCACCCTCGCCTGTTCAAAGCTCTCGACTGCAGCTTGCAGAGGCCTCGGGTGCGGCTACGGGAGCAACGGCGGGAACAAGCGAGCCTGCACGCAATGAACCTCCCTACACGGATTCAAGCGCCTCTGATCCCTACGCCTTCCGAGTGGTGGAGGAACAACCGTCCACCTCCATGGATGAGTAAGTCCTCTGCTTGGCTGCGCTTACAGTTCCAGAATGGCGGCTCCATGTTTTTTGCACGATTCTTATCATCGTATGTTATGTCTGTTAAGTGTCTTGGGATAGGTATGAATGAAAGCTCTGAGTCTGTAATGGGTTCGGGTAGAATAGCTCAGTGTCTGTTATGGGTTTGTTTGGAAGATCCATGTCTATTACGTGTCTCTTTTTGGATCGTATGGAAGTTCCGTGTCGCTTCGGCAGGGATAGAAAGCAATATGGCGAGTAACTAGTCTGTTATGGGTTCGGGTCTAGAGTTAGTGGATAGTCCCTTTGTTCCACAGTTTTTCAATTGCATGTTCAGTCGTAGCGCACTCAAATGTTCAGCGGCGGCCATCCTAGCATGGCGGATGTACTCTTTTGTAACACTTTTTGTATAATATAATAGCAGTAGTATAATTTACACAAAAAACAAAAAAAAAACTTTTACAGATTAGTTGTGAGGGAGAGAAGTTGCATAGATCTATAAATCTTTGGGGAGTGAAGGATGTGCGAAGGACGGGGTATGTGCAGGAGAATGAGGGTATAGAGGGAACTTTAATCAATTTAAATATGAACAATTCTCAAATTAATATTATTATATTTCATTATGTGGATCTTTCTTGTGTGAAGTTTTCCTTGTGTGGGGCTTTTACTATGTGGAGAATGGGGTACGTACAAGAGGACGGGGGTGCATAGGGAACTTTATTTAGAAGGGTTGAAATTAATGTTAAACTATTAATGTTATTGTGTGCAAAATGAAGGATGTGCGGAGAACAAGGTAATTGATTTAACTACAAAAAGAAACTGTAATTCACAACGTAATAATATTTCACATTTTCCTATTACATATATGTGTATTTGTCTAATATACAGATTAATGTTGGTGGGTGCTTTGATGCAGACATTGTTATGTTATTTCTTTGCCCAATGATGTGTGTTACTAGGGACTATAGGATTCACCCCGTGGTCAAAATGTGTTGACTCTAAATTATTTGGTTGTTTCGATTTTCTCTTTGGACGATGAATGCATAATTAATTTAACTATGAACAAATCTTGAATTAATATTATTATGTTTGATTGTAAGGATCTTGCTTGTGTGAAGCTTTCCTTGTCTGAAGCTTTTACTGCGCAGAGAAAGGGGAATGTGCGGGAGAACAAGGGTGCAAGTGGAACTTTATTCTACATGGACTAAATTAATTTTAAACTAATTTTAATTTAAAACTTTTACATATTTACCTATGCGAGAGAGTAGTTGCATAGAGCAATGAATTTGTGTGTAATGAAGGATGTGCAGAGGACGATGTATGTGCATGAGAACTAGGGTGAATAGGGAACTTTATTTCGTGGACGCATAATTAATTTAACTATGAACATAAACCTTAATTCGTAATGCAATAATATTTCACATTTTCCTATTACATATATAATACAAATTTACTTAATATACAACATGATTAAGGTAGGGAAGATTGAGTTTATGTTTTGTACAATAAAAGTTTCGAATCCACTTTCCTACTCCACATAATTAAAGCATTCATTGTTCTTCAATGTTGCTTATAATTAAAATGTTTATCATGTATCATTCCTGTGCATATTACAATATTAGTCTCTATTATACAGGGATACGAAACATTGTCAATCCGTAAGGATGTGTAGAGGACGGGGTATTTGCGGAAGAACGGGGTATGTGCAAGAGAAAGGGTGCAGACACGAAATTTAAAACTACTCTTTTGCAATTAAAACTTTTATATATTTAGCTACGCGGGAGAGTAGCTGCATAAAGCCATGAATTTGTGCGAAATGAAGGATGTGCGGAGTACAGAGTGTGAATCTATGTGCAATGAAATATCTGTGGAGGGTGGGGTACATGTGGGAGAACTAGGTTGAAGAGGGAAATTTTTTGCAAAGGCAGGAAATTAATTTTACATTGTTTTCCATTAAATGGGCACAATTAGAAAGACCAATTTGTAAACTAGAAACAACAAATATTTCATATGTGTGTTGCTAGTGACTATAGCATTTTCCTAGGTGTCAATGTGTATTGAAACTGTATTATTTTAGTGTGATAAAAAGTTTCATCTGCAGTGTTTTGGTTATTCGGATAAATTTCACGTCATCGGATTTTGATAGCTAGATAGGTTTTGAAGTATTCACTATGTATGGAATCGAATTTGTGAACCTTTTTAGCGGGAAATCCATATCTTCTATTTACAAAATCGACCTTGTTGATGAGCACCTTCTGGAAAATGACTATAAAAATAGAGCAAATAGAAAAGAGACTTATAACTCTAGCCTTTTGTAGCTAAAACCCCTTGCTCTTTTTCATGTTTTCTTTATATTATCACTCTGTTCTTTCATAGTAACCAGTAGCATGTTGATATTGTCAAAATTTGATAGAATTCACTAACATAATTCATCTTGAAGTACACTAAAATTGATGGCATTCTCAGATTCAAAATAAAAGAAAATAACTAGAACTCTCATAGACCATGCTATTATTAACCCAAATAGTAATGCAATTGTGTAAGTTTTGACATCATTGGACAAAGCGGTGGGGTGTTTCTTTGGTTACTTCTCTAAGTCTGAGAGAAATACAAGAGTTGTTATTGCATTTATCTTGTATTATTTCATTTTAATCTCCTTACCATTGAAAACTTTTACATATTTAATCGTGCAGGACAACAATTTCATAGTACTGTGAGGAATGAAGAATGTATGGAGGATAGTGTATCTACAGGAGAATGGGGGGCATAGAGAGAAAACTTTATTATGGAAACATGAAATTAATTTAACTAGGAACAAAAAGAAACATTAACTAAGAAACATTACTATTTCCTTTTAAATAATAAACATTAATTTACACCAATAAGTTTACTAGAAACGATTAATCATTAATACGAAAAAAAAAAAAAAAACATACTTTTTATATTCTTTTGATTAAGAAGAAAGTTTCAAATTCATAAAACTTACATTCATTCAATCAACAAGATGGAATATCTAAAATCAAATATATCAAAAGGTTTTGTACTTGAAATCAAACTTTGTATAGAATCAAAAATCTAAAAACAGTTCGACTTCCAACAGGCTCCCAACACAAAAATGTAGCTCGTTTTGAGCCACTCAATCCTTCTACTACCACCATTAACAACAAACAAATGGAGTCTTGGATCATTGTCCAAAGTGTTCATTTTCTCATCCAACAAGATTTCTGATGCTTTCGCAACACACTATATGCCCATATTCTCAACACATAACATTATACTTTAATGATTTTTTAACAAAAGCTAGGTATATTCATTTTCACTGAGGCCCTTGAGCATTTAGCAACTCAGAGGTGACAGAGTCTTGTTTGTTGCTAAGATTTTCCTACTTCATGTTTCTCTACCTTCTCATTTCCTTGGTAGGAATTGGCATGACCTTGACCTCTTTACCTACTTTGTGATTCCCAAATGATTGGTGTAAAGAGTGGTCTTGCCTACCCACCAATGTAGGGGTTCTTGGTCGGTACTCCTCATGCCACTCCCATATGCATGAGGATCAAAACTCGATCTAGTGCTACAACCCCTTTTTGCAGGTACTGCTCAAGATCGTAGGGCCTTCTCATAATTGCAAGGATTTCCCATAATTGTTGTCATGTCAACTTAACTCATGCAGTTGTGACTTTTCATGTAAACCATCCTCCTGAGTGAAAGGAGCCCTTTCTTTTCCGAGCCACCTAGTGCAATTAGATTATACTAGACCAGCAAACAATATAGGATATTCCTCATTGAATTTTTTGTTGTTGTTACCATTCCTTTAACTTTTCTTTGTACTAATAGCATGGCTTTATATATTCCTCCCACCATTGTTGTGCTACTCTTCTTGTCACGATTATAGATTGTTCTACTCTGTTGAACTCTCATAGACACTAAAATTTCCTCTATCAGTTCTTCTACCAGCTTCCCTCCCTTGGTTTGTGTTTTATAAATATGGCAGACCCACAACATTTACTATTTCCCATTGCGATCATTACATTGGCTTCATTATTAGTACTTGCAGATCCAAATCGTTACACTTATGTGTGGAATGTGTGTTAAATATTTTTTAATTCAATTCGAAAAGGATGGCATACATGTGCCACCTCTCAAATTGATACTAATTCTTGCTACCATAATGGTCATTCAATCATATCATCCTGATACCCAATGAGTTGAAATGGCCACCCGCATGCTCTTTTTTTGCTGTCAGTATGTGATTCGGGGATAGTATTAATTGTTATATTTCAATTCAATTTTCATTAAAATAAAAATTATGGTCATTCCTTCTTCAAACATGGTTATCATTACATTGTTTACTGTCACCCTTACTCTTGCCCAAGATTTTTGTTGAACCAAATTGTTGTATGCCATCAATATTTCATCCAAGGCATTGGGACGATAAAAAATCTAGATGATAGTCTTTCTATCTCTGATAGATGATCTATCTAGGGATGTGTCATGAATCCATCATTGTGTTGCCTTGCTTATTAACGTAGTAACTACGAATCATTTAGAATTATAGCGTGAATAAGAGTGGTGACTATGGCTACAATTAGATGAAGGGAATCAAAGTTGCATGGTCTTAGAGAATCAGAAGACTAGTGAACATTATTTATGGGTGTGAAACCATAGGGAATCGAAGAGATGATGTACTCTACATAGCTTATTCCATTGATACATGATGTAGTCTTATTAAAATTAAGTGGCTTGAACCATTTTAAAAACAATATTATGCAAAAGTAAGGTGTGTCAGAGAATTGTGAAAAGGGAGAGTGCATGCAGAGGTGTGACCATTTAAAAATATTGTGTTTCTTATTGCACCCATTTGTTCTTATGCTCAAATCACAAATCAAAAGGTCTAAGTTTCATGAATATTTTGTAACATAATTTTAATAAGTAACGTGTATATAGTTGCATTGGACAAGTGTTCATCATGCATTATTTTTTGGAATGCATGTTGCCAACGCATATTCGACTAGTTCTCGGGGGTCTCGTTACAAATGGTTTTTCTCAAAGTTGTTGAAATCGATAGTTAAGAGTGTTATTCTTAGTATTGTGTGATTTTCTCATTAGCATAAGAATCATGCACATAAGTTGTTTTCGAAAATAGGTACAGATTTTAAAATATCTATATTAGGTATGTTGTGGTTCACTTGTTTTGTGATTCTATATCTCGTTCATATAGAATAGTTATACGTGAATCGATGTAGATATGAATACATTATTAATGTGTATATTTTATTTTATCTTATGGATTTATTGTGTGTAGCTATATCGTGTTTTTTATTTTCCTATATGTCGTTTATCTTGCAGTTATCTTGGAGCAATAGCTCATAGTGAATTTGGAAAATGTTTGATGTGTGATTGCTAAAGCATCAATGGAGAAGCATTTGTTTACCATAAAAGGAGATTGTACAAATGCAATTCTAATGTAGCATAATCTATTTCGTTTAAACAATTTTCGATATGATGTAGGAGATTGCCTATTCGATACTGTGCAAACTCTATTGCATTTTAGATACACATTAATAGATTTACATGAAGGAACGCTAGAACATTTCAGGAATTATTTACATGAATGGAGCATTGAAGAAATATTATCTTATGAACATGAATTGACTATAGATGCATTGATACAAATGCATGGTATAAATAGCCTGAATGTTTACTTGGAAAATATAACAAAATCAGCTTCAAATTCTATGGTTACGAAAGAATGAGGACTTTAGGGGGACATATCTTGTATATATTAGCTATCTAATTGACTAAAAATTTCAATAAGACTTCGGTCAAAGATGACAATGAAAATCTATTTGCATTTTAATTCAAATTTATGCAAATAAAGTTATATTTTGTTCCATGACGAAAATTCAATTGTTGGACATTTCAAATGCAAGAAAAATTGTTCAATAAGAATTGATCATGAACATATAATAAATATAACAATGTATGAACAAGTAGAACATAGATGGATGAAAATGGAAGAAAGCATGAGTAGACATATGTTTAAGATATTTTTCGGGTTCAAGAGTATTTATGGTCAGATTTGTTTTGAAACAGTATGTCAATTGATGGTGAATGAATATGATGATCCCTTTTTACGATACATATTTCATGGACTTTTCACAATGCAATCATGCATAATGATTTGTTTGCATTAAACTACACAGAAAAATACATGAACGAACGTGCAATTATGCAATTTCCTTGAATAGTAGATTGGAAGGGATACATTATACAAATAGCAAAGCCATATTAAAAATTGAAGATATATGGTGTGCTTTTTGTTTATGATTGGATATGGTATATCTTGAATATAACTAAATATATAGAAGAATCTAATAAAAAAACATAGTGAGATTAATGCAAGTGAGTTTGAAAACATGAACATAGATGAAAATGACATAGAACTTGAAAAGAAGTTTATCAATCCAAAGAATAGATCTCGACTATCATTGCATTAACTCAAAAAAAAAAAAAAAAAAAAAAACAAGGACATTTTTGAAATAAGTGTTCTTAGAAAACTATGCAAGTGACTAAATTCTATCTTTAAGAACATCAACATAGATGAAGTACTATGTAACTTAGTACAAATCCTGTCAATGTAAAAAAGAGATCAAGTTGTTTGTTGCATGAACTCAAAAAATATGTAAGAAACAATAATGTTATGGAAACAAGTCTGATTAGAAGATGATCAAAGCGGCGAAAGTCAATACAGAATATTATATTTTCTAATAAACATAAAGAATCATTACAGATGTTCAATTATACATTTGAAACAATGGTCAACCAACAATATTTAAAAAAATACAATATGTTCTAGTTTATGATTATGCAATATGAAATCAAACCTAGTTTAAAAGAGATGCCATAGAAAAACAATTCATCAATGTGTCGAAAGTTAAATGTATATGCAAAAAATGCAGAAAAGTATTATACATTAACATATTTATCAAATTGATAGTTCCAAAGCGAATTAGGCATAACAGAAAATTTTCCATAGTGAAAGAAATTTATGAATTGGAGGAACGACTCATATCATTAAGACTACCATTTTTTTAGGTACAAGAACTTGGACAACGTTTTAGAAAACCACAATTAGTATTGATTGGTGGATTAATCAATGTACTTGCTCACACATCTCAAATTCAAATTTCACTTCCTCGTCACATAAATGAATCTAGTACAGTGGTTTGGGAAATTGAAAGATGTTTAGTGTTTAAAAGCATATTTTTTGTTGGGATAATACATGTTCATAATGTCATGAATGCATTGAGGTGATCATGTAAAACTTCACTATATAGACTAGAGAATGTTAGAAGAAACGAAAACTCAAAACAAGTCTTTGATCAAACAAGGATGCATGTATATCTTAAACAGATATAGAAATAATGATGATTATGATTACTATGATCAATATCCAATAACAAAAACACTATTACATGGATTTAGCAATTCATATAGTATTTATGATTTTCGTAATAATGAAATAAACATTGCTCCGGGTGAAGGTTATATGCCTTTGGGCATATTCAAAGATAGGTATTCAGAAGAGATGAGTTTTCCCACATTATTTTACGGGAAAAAATTATCATACAGTGTTACAAGAAACTTTACATATCACAATCTTGCTCGATGGGAATTTTTGCATCAAGATCATGATTTTGTGCATTATATAATGGTTTTTTTTACAAAAATGAGTGAAAATTATCCTTAGTAAATTATTCAGTTGTATTTGGATTCATATAAGAAAATGACACTTAAAAGGAAAAAAAAACTAATAGCTAGAGAAGTTAAAACAAAGGCAAATTTGAACACATTTTGGCATCGAACATTGTGTATAAGGATCTTAGATGGATATAAACATCACCAGACTATTTTTCTTGTTTATGCGAGAAATTATATGTGATGATCCTATAGTTTGGTCCACTGAATTTCTTTGTTTCGTTTAGCAATGTTGAACATATCTAGGAGCCTTTAGTAAAGGCTTTGCAACAAATACATTGAGAGAAAAAATCGTCGATTGTGAAGCAGAGGAAGATGATATTGATACCTTGAAAAGAAATGGCCTAGTTACTTGTGTATGATATTATAGAAGTAGAATGAATGATCTACGTTAGTTAATTTTACATGAGTCCAAGTATTTTGGTGACGTCGTTGACTATTTCTTTGTAATAGAATTTCAAAATTGAGGAAGCCAGCATGAACATGGATTACTATGGATAAAAAATACTCCTATCTATGGAACAAGTACAAATATTGACATTGAAATTTTTGTTGACAAGTACTTGTGTTGTGATTCAACTAAGACACCTACAAATATGAAAACTATTCGATGTCATTGTCATACAAACACTCGTAGGAAAGTAAAACAGATTCATTGCAAGTTTAATTTTCTAATTTTTCCAATGCCAAAGATACTAAAACTTGAGCCTATGGATTTCGACAATGCAAAACAAAAGCGAATGCAAGAATTATAGTTGATGCACTAGAGAATATGGAACATGATGAGACATATACATTTTATAGTTTTCTTGAAAAAATAGGTATAAGAAAATCTAATTCTATCCATGCACTTCAATGTACTCTGAAATGAAGAACTATTATATTTAAAAGAGAACCAGTAGATATATGGACTAATAGCTTCGATCGACATATCTCGTTAATCTAGGGTGAAAATAATGATGCCCAATTTGTACTTGACTCATATGCTACAACTACTTATTGTAGTTCACATATGACAAAGCTAGATGAAACAATGACATTGATGTTTAAACGTGTACGAAGTGAATGTCAACAAAACGATGTTGATATCATAGAAACCATTGAAAAACTTGGAAAAGCTTTATTGAACTTACGACAAATGCCTGCACAACAAGTTGTATATATAGTTTTGGCAATGTCGTTAAATACTAGTTCGAGAAAATGTATATTTATTAATACTTCAGAAATAGATGATTGAATGCTTTTACCAAAGAAACCAAAATACCTCAAGCGTGAATTGGATGATTCATAAAACATAACATGTTTATCAATTATCAATTATTATGTTCAAGGACTATAAAACATTGAATATGTATGCTTAGTTGAATTGGCATTTTACTATACACGACAAGGCAAGAAAACAGGAGGCATTGAGATACCATATGTTATAAGATACGTAAAGTATAATAAACATATTGATCCTGATAACTACTACAAAGAACGATTAATGTTGTATGTCACATATCATATTGATGAGAACAATTTTAAGGAACAATATTCAATTTGGGAGAATGCATGTTTTTTATTTGAAAAAATCTTAAATGTAATGAATGAAAATTCACGAACAAAATAATGACAATGTGGTCTGATATTGTTAGCATAATAGTTGAGCTTGAAAACAAAGCGAGTGAATTTTTTAAAAGAGATGTACTTACATATGAATAAATAGATAATGAAAAACGTTATCAATAATACGATATTGAATCAAATTTTTAATATCTGCAAATTCTATAAATGCAAAATTAATTATTGAGAGACCTTACCAACTTGTAAAATAACCACAGGTACTGGAAGAAACATAATTCTATGAAATCATGAGAATACTTAACCCAAAATAGGAAAAAACAGTGACTGAGAAAAAAAAATCCAAATCAGCCATTGTATGTACTTATAACAAGCGGTGCGGCCATTGGAAAAAAAAATCACTATTATAGCAATATTCCAATCTCTAATTCGCTTGTACAACAACATATTTGGATATGGCACAACTCAACTAAAAGGAATCGTAATAGCATATACAAGAAATGCAACATTGAATGCAGGTGGTATAATTTTGCATTTCGCATTCCATTTACCATTTAACAAATAATAATAGCTTTTTCTTAAAGATGAAAAGTTATACACATTGATAAAACGTTGTGAATAACTTTGTGTTATCTTGATTGATGAGACATCTTTGATAGGTTCAACATTTTTATACCAAGTTGACAAAAAATTACAAGACATAAAGCATACTCCTTTGGCTTATTTTTGAAATATTGATGTAATATTTCTCGGTGACTTGTTCCAAATGCAACCAAACAAAGATTCTCTAATTTTTTAGCAACCAATTTTAGCAGGGGAAAAACAGTATACGATTTCTGGAAGGAAAAAGTGAAATGTTATGAATTGTGTACCACAATGCATCAAAAAGAAAACAAATTCATTAAAATCCTTAACTAAATGTGAGTGAATCAACAAAATGATGAAGACATAAAATATATAAACAATACGTGTTATAGACCTTCTCCATTAGATCCATTATTTCCATATCTGTTTTACGGGAACTGGGATGTATAGAAGCATAATGAAAAAATGTTGTCACATGTAAATGAAGAGCTAATAGTTCTTGATGCGATTGAGGAATCTCAGAGGAAGGAAATAGGATATATAGCATAGGAGAAAACAATCAGATTACTGTCAATAATCCTTATCAAATGCAATGTTCTTGTTGAGCTATATGTGGGGAAATATAATACAGAATATAGCCTTGTTAATGGTGCAGATGGAATATGCAAAAAATAGCAAACATGTTGATGTGTTATGGATAGATTTTGTAAATCCAGAACTTGGTAAACTACAAAGAAACAAGTACAGTGAATTATATGATGAAAACATTTCACCTAATTGGAATCCAATATTACATGTTCCAAAACCATTGACATGTCATAGAAAGAGCTTTAGAACTATAGTGCGGAAACAATTTACAATACAACTAGCATGTGCTAGAACAATTCATCGGTCACAAGGTTTAATTTTGAATGGACTTGCATTTGATACAAGTGGCATATTGACACATGGACTAATTTACATATCATTATGACATGTTAGAAATAGCATGCAATCGTTGTATCTTCTTCAAAATAACACAAAAGAACTTTTGTGTGAATAAGAAAGTATTAGAAGAAATGAAATGCTTAAGAACTAAAGCATCATGGAAATCAAGATACATAGAGAAGTCGATAGCAAGTGCGAGTACTTTAACAATTACAAGTTTGAATATGCAAAGTCTACATGCTCATGTGAATGACATTGTGTGTGATAAAGACCTAATGAATGCTATGATTCTCCGTATCCATGAAATGTATCTAAAATTTCTGTCATCAAATACTGAATTTTGCAAATTCAATTTCAACATATCAAATTGTCATCATGGAGTACTTACTTGCATACAAGAAAACATAGAAATTGTATCAACGAAAAATGTTTGCAATAACAAAATTGAACTTGTTTTGTCATAAGTATATTTCCAACGCCAAATATGCATAATAAATGTATCTGTTGTGCCACTTATATATGTTTCAACAATCATTGAAGCGATAAAAAAATTAAGGGCACAATTAGCTCATGTTGATTACATTTTTATACTTATTGGAGATTTCAATATTGACATCAATTAAAATAACAAACGAAGTAAACAATTATGAGACTACATGTGGTGCGAAAAGTTATAAGAAGTAACGATAAATTTTATTTCCAGGAATAAGAAAATTATTGATCACAATTGGAAATGTTTTCCTCTTCAACACTGCCATGTTCATATTTCACAATCATACTAGAGTGATCATGATGTAGTTCATGCTTCACTACACTTTGTGTGATTATAAACTTGCATAAGCAATACAGTTTTTTTTTTGAAGCAGTAAAGTTCACTAGAAATTATAAATGAAATACAACATATTTTTGTAAATCTTAGTTATTTCATATAAGTTGTAATGGTACATTTGTTTGTTCATACTCATGTGGAGTCTAAGATTCATAAGTAATTAATTTAATTGTTCCTGTTGGACACCTAATCCTCAATGGGTTAGTGTGGAAGTCGAATGGACAAAAGCAGTCCAAGAGACCTTAGGATGTGAATCCCAACAGTCACAACAATTTACTATAAATGTATATCTCTTGTTAATAAAAATTGTACTGCATGTTTTATCTTTCATCTCTCTCACTCACCATGTGTGTTTAACATGGTATCAGAGCAGGCGATCGCTGGTCCTGCTCCAATTTGAGCCACTTGTTTTTGTGGTCTCTAAATATGTCAGTTCTGCGTTACCTGACCTTTGCCGCACTGCACATATGTTTGCCATATACCATTTATAAAACCTGTGCCCTGCTCTTTTGTTGCGCTGACATCCTGACCTGACATTGAAACGTTTGAGCGCTGCTTTGCCTCTGTCTGTCCAGTGCTGCTCTGCTCTCTGTCCACTGCTTTCTGCCTGAACGTATTGAACGTTGGCCTGACATGCATTAAACTATCGATGAAGCTGCATGGTGGAGATGCGTATTGAACGCTGTAAATAGCCGAACGTTACCATAACGCCTGACAACGTTCTTCGAACAGCGGCATACTAGTATTCAAACTGCACGTTGAAACCCTTGATTTTTTGAAATGCATATGGTATCTGCGTTTTCATTTTGGTGAATGCATATGACTGTGGTATGACTGTTGGATGCGTTTTGAGTTTGAGTGGATGCGTAAGCACAGTTTGTGGTCTGCTGGAATAAAATGTGTCTGAGTTGGTCCAAATCTTCCATCTCTAACGATTGATTTTCCATGAAAATCTCGAGACCATTCTCCACCAACAGCCCATGATTTGTTTGCTCTGTCTTCAAGACCCAGATTATTAGAATCCTTTTCTGCTTTAGCAACAGGTATAGAAGACGAATGTCTGTAGGACTCCGCATCATATGAAAAATATGGGAAGTTCGTGGTTGAATCATTCACATAATCAGAAGAGCGCGATGGTGAAGATGACGTACTAGATTGCAACGACGGATGAAATTCTGATCTGCTCTTAGAATTTGCATCCTCAGCTTTGTATTTTTCAACATTGAAAAGACCGACCTTTGCAGATCTCCCACGCATTAACTTCTCATTATTCGTCCATGAAGCATGATCTTTGACCCATTGTCTTTCAAGTCTGGAAACGCTTTTGTAATTGCAGTTCATCATCGGTGTTTTATCCTCGGCCTCCACATTTTGGTATCAAAACATGCCATTCAGGGCAGATCTTGGAAAAATTTGACTTTTGGAAAAATTGAGTAGATGGCTTAATACTCTGTTGACCTTACAATTACACGATCTTGACTGATAAGCTTGAAGTAGAGCTATATGCTAGTTGAAGAGCTCTCTGGACTGTCTTGGATCTTTGATATATACTAAATTTCTAGCAGTGATGTCTATTGAAGCCCTAATATATTTCTGGCATAGGCAATGGCTCATATATCAGTTTAAAGAATTGCGATAATATAACAGCATTAGTAAAGATATCGTGTCTTTTGGAAGAACACAGGTAAAGTCAGAGTAGCTGGAAGACGAAGACTGTGTAAAGCTTCTAATGATGATATTACTTTGAGTTCTCATTGTTCGGTGTCTAATGAATCGGCAACTAGTGAAAAAGATGATGGTGGTTATTCTGAAGGAAGCAATGCAGGATGCCAAGGGTTCAATATTAAATAGAGACAGGATAAGATATCTTCGAAAAATGATTTGGATGAAATAAATTCAAGGCTTGGTTTTCTAAGCATCAAAAGTTCCAAACGTGTAGAACACTCCATAACTGTAGAGTTAGATAATGCAGAGCCGCGGAAAACTCTCAAAAACAAGATTTTAGATGCTTCGAATTATTTCAAGGATGGTTCAGGCAGTGAATGTGATGAGTCTGGAGCTGAGGTTGAGGACAGAAGGGACAAGGTGAACAGTATATGCGATGAAGAATCAGCAGGTGATGAGGAATATATAGGGCATGTCGAGGATCATGAGGATGGAGTTGATACCCTAGTCCATAGCTCAGATGCTCCAGAATTTGAGAGTGCTTTGTTTGCTCTGTCTTCAGCGTATGTTAAGGTTGGTGACGGCGAAGAGGATTCTGCTGAATCTTCAAGGTGCACTGAATTGCATACTGGAAATGATAACAGGGATCACAATCAAGCTATTAATTTTGTGAGTTTTAATGCAAAACATGTACATGGCCTTGGTACCATTCATTATCTTTTCGAGTAAGAAAATATGCATCAGATATAAATATGTCACTGTATTTATTGTCATCATAGAGGCTCTGGATCACCAATCCCAACAATGGTGCTACCACTTCCAGACATGAACACTGCATTATATTGACCGTGATTTGTTCCAAGCACTTGTTGTTTTAGCTTTTTCAAAGATGGTAATACTTCAAAAGCAGGAGGCTCCAGACCATTGATGTAGACATTTTGAAAAATTCCATTAGTTGATATCTCTTCAAGCAAACGAAGAGGATCTATTGTACTAGCTTTATTCAGCTGAAAGCGCTTATATACTTCAACAGTTGAACACTCTTGCTGTGGTTTCATAAGAACCATAGGAGTATCTAAGGAAATTGGAGGGGGGATATCTTGCACAAGTTTTGCCAAGACAAGTTCCCTTGGATTCAAAGCTGGTACAGGAAAATATCTTTTTGAGGCCTAAATTGCTTGTAGCTTTGTTGGAAGTTAAATTCTTAGGTGAATTGAAGAAAATTCATTTTTTGAGTGAGGATTCTGTTTTCCAGATATCACCATTCTTTGTGTGCTGAATCTATTGCAAGTTGATTGATTTGAAGTATAAAAGAGCAATTGGTGTTCATCTTTTCCTCATTGTTTTACTATTTTTTGAGGATTAAAAATGGCTCCAATTAGTGCAATATTAGAGTTAGTGGACAATCTAATACTCTCTACTATGAATATATACAGTCAAAATCAGCAAGAGATTTCTCTCAGAAATTCAGACATGTCTACAAAATGCACAGGAAAAGATTGATTTTTGCAGCTTGAATCACAGCTACAGCAAGAAGAGCTACATCAAAATAGACACCATTATGAACCTGTTTTGTTTAGAACATTGAAGACAACCACCATCAGCAGCATGTTAATAATGTTACAGTTCTTCAGATTTGGTACAAACAAAGCAGCAAGGTTACATGTAGATGCAGAGTTCAGTCCTGCACTTCCCAAGCCCATCATCAAACCTGGGAACAGCTTGTCCACAACAAGCACAGAACCGTCTTGGATATGACAAGGATTTTGTCCTTCATATTCTAGACTATGCCAAGCCTTCAGTTTAGAGTGCTGGATTCATTCGTGATAGTTCCACCTGATCCTCATGACAATTCAGCTCTGGCTGTTCCAGACTCTGCCCCTCGTACGCACACAACAACAACAACAAATAGATTTTGAAATGCCAACAACTGTGGCTGAGTTGGCCATCTGAAAGATCACTATTTGATCTTCATGCCATGTAAGCACTGTCATAAAACTAGTCATTCTTCACACAGATGCTTCAGAAACAATCGTCCTGCAAGAAAAAGATTCATCGTTGGATGGATCGCTTCTTGGCAATGGGCATCAACAGCCACAAGAAGATATAAAGATGCACAAGTGTTGTTCGGAATGTGTAGAATGTGCATTTTTGAAAGTGCTATTATCTTTTTTACATGTTCCCTTCCTTGTACATACTCGTTGCTTCACACATTTTCTTCACATATTTCCATCTCACATGACACTTTTTTTCGTACGTTCATGAACTTTGAAAAAATGCAATTACTTTTTGGACTAAATTTCATTTAGCGAAAATACTATGTGTTTGCGAACAAAAATGAGATCTGGTTGAGAGATAAGAGAGTGGAGCAATTCACAATGATTGGCCAAAATTCATGCATCTCTAAGTCTTTTCAAATCCATGTGTTAGATTATTCATAAATCAAAATCGACAATGACAGAGTAGTTGGGACCAACCATGTGACCAAATTGCTTCGTAATAGGGATAACTGAGCACGTCTTTTGCGGCGAGAATTTATCGACAACCGGTAAGCTAATTTTCATTATCAAAAAGAATTCATAACAATGCACAGCAAGATCCATAGTAAATGGATGAGATGGTTTTCAAATTTTGAGATTTATTTTCACTAGTTTTCGTAAATGTTAGATCTAGTATCTCCAATTGTTATTTATTGAGAAATGTCTTATATAACAGATTTCACACTTGCAATAGTAAGAGATGATTTCTCGTTTGCAATAGTAACAACTGGTGATTATAAACAAAACTGAAAAAATGTGCAGTTAAGCAGCATTGAGAGCATTATTGATTGATAAATTGTTTTCAACTACAAAATGAATATGGCTAATAGAGCAAATAAAGAATCTATTTTCACTATTACAATTAGATTACTTTTTCGTATCGATGATAACTTTCACTAGTAAATTTTATATGAGCGTTATGTGAATCTTTCAATGGAAGAGAAGAACAATAATAAATATTTGGACTAGTGGATTAGTCAATGTTGCATGTGTGCCAAAAGTTTTTGCTTTTAGGGAAATTGTTCATTTATGCACAAAAAAATGTGATTCAAGAACAAGAACAATTGTGCCACCAGTGAAAAGAATTCCTCTAAATGTGAAGACATTCAGATGGATATTCAAGTTACCAGAACCTAATATGCGCTTGAAATTATATGAAGCAAATAGTTTCCTGACATTAGAGTAGGTGAGACTAATCTTGTTAGAGATTTATGTTTGCCAAATTTCCATGTTCCTTATGATATTTCTATTTTAGATATTTATTTGTTTAAATAACCATTTAGGAACTTTTGTTGGCTCTGTGCCTGCATCATGGGCTGAGAAACTACTGCAAATGTTCGAAAATGCATTCTCTATATGTTTTATCACACAGATAAAAAAATTGTATATTCGACTAGGATGATATAATTTCTAATGAATTAGCTTCTTAATTAGAAAATTTATCCAAGACCAATAGGTTCTTCATGATGGTGTATCTCATAATAGCTTTGGTTTCTAGCCATGTATTTTTTGATTTGTTGTATAATCCTAAATTCAACGTGAATCAAGAACTAATGCAGTTTTGGTATCCTATATTGTGGAAGCATAATGCTTCTTTAAACTTTTGTCTAATTCAAGATGTCTTTGTAAAACAAGTCAATTGCATGATAATTGGACAAGAGCCTCATCGAATATTTGCACAAGCATAGTTTTTCCTATGGGGAAAATGTATGCATGAAGAAAGAGAAAGTAATACACTAATTTGAAATTTATGGATTTCAAGGTAAATCGTTGTTGTTGCCATATTTTGTTATAGATAGGTGTTTTTTTCTTGAAGTCTGTAGGCAATATTGTGATTAACCGATTATATTTGAAAGAAAAAAGACAAGACAATCCATTTCTTTGTCATTTATTATTGGAGAAGGCATAATGAAGAATGTGGCTCATGTTATAGAGCTCACAGAGACTTCGCATCCTTTTAAATTAACTGTAGTTGAAGCCATTAAAGCCTTTGGAGGGTATATTTTTCTCACACTTGGAACCTATTGGATATGGGAACTTTTTTCCAAAAGTTAGAGAGAAGAGCGAGGAAAATATAAATGCATCAACAAAAAACCAAGGGCTAGTCATATATGCTAAAGTAATTACCAAAAAAATCAAGTATCAGTACTTCTACAGAGAAATTTGCACATTGCACAAACGATACTGATAAAATTTCATCCTCGAGTGAAAAAAACAAAATATACTGCAAATACAAAATTGATTCACGATAAGTTATTAGATAGTGGAATCGTCAAAGAGCTTGATCGAATATTCATTTCAAACAGACTATATAGTGGTGAATCATCCAATTCCAGAAGTCATATGAAAACAGGAGGTGTTGAAGGAGCTATAAATGTAGAAGTTGACAATGTTGTGCTGCCTGATTGGCCTAGTGCTTATTTTGCAGAAGATCAGAAAATAATGCAGCAAATTGCTAGTTAAAGAATTTATTACTTTTGATTGCCGTTCTGTCACATTGCAAAATGCAAAGTATGATAAGGGCAGTAAAAAATTGAAGATTGAGAAAGTAAAGATTCATTTGACCAAACATAAATGCATGTTGATTTGTCTGGAGTTGCAACCACACCGGACATGAAATTGCATCAAGCTAACAGTGACATACTTGCACAGTTTATTAGCCAACATGAAGCAGAAAACTTGAGACTAAAAACAATAATAAAGAACCTAGAAGATTCTCTAGATTTGGGTCCTTTGTTGGTGAATCCATTGGCAATACAAACAACAATTTTGGAAGTTTCTACCCCTGACACATCAAATAGATTTGCTTAGCCTATCAATCTCCTTAATGCGGTGAAGACATATATTATAAGTAATATATGTGAAATATTGCAAATCATTGAACATACATGGAAAAAAACTTTCTATTTGAATCATTTAGTACAAAGAACTAAGTCATGTGTCCACTGCATTCAATGTGATCTCGAAGAAGACAAGTATTTTGTGAATAATGACTTATTTGGTTTTAGACAGACACTTGATTTACTTTATGATCTAGAGAAAAAAGGATAGGAACTGTTAAATGCTAATCAGATGAGGTAGATCAAAGTTGCATGGTCTAAGAGAATCAAAAGACTAGAGAACTTTATTTTTGAATGTGAAAACATGGAGAATCGAAGAGCAAATTCCTATGTCAAAGTTGTATAGATTGTGCAAGATTTGAACAGTCCACATATCACATGTGACTCTGGATTAATTTCAAGATAAACATTGATAATTGAATTGGATAAGATAAAATAGTCAAAGGCAACATAATTCAATAATATAATTGATTTTAGTACAAAGGAAATTAGTGAATGGCTAATTAAAAAATAGTGAATGGATAATTAACTTTGTCAATGTTAATAAATAGAACTATGCTTTAACTGCACAATTGCAAGGAGAAACCAAGGAAATTGAGGAGGATATATTTAGTCAACATGTCAAACTGGAAATTATAGTTTCTCCTATGAAATTTTTCATCCAAGAAAATTAAAAAAAAAATGCTTCAACAAACTAAAAATATGAAAAACAATTGACCATTAAACAATTAGGATCGATGCTTTTACATTTTTTTGAGTTTTCTTAAATCTTGGACTATTTACTAGTGATTAAATGTTTAGGTTTGTTAGATATATTATCATGAACTAATCCAACTTTTGGATGTAGTTTCTTTTTTTTCTTTGCAGATGGATTTTTCATATTGTGATTCATGGGAGTCCAATTCATTTACTTTTGTGGCTAGGTATAAAGAGTTTGATAAGCACTATTCTTTGTACCCAAAACTTTCAAAGTGGTTTACATGAGGGATTTCATTTGCACATGCCTTTGTTTTTCCAGATAGATTTGTTTCAGAGTTATATTATCATTTATTGCGTGTAAATAATTCATTATGGAACAATTTTTGTTGTTGTTTTGAAATGTAGGTGCGGAAATCTAAAGAGACAAAAAAATGAAATGGTCATCATGAATATGTTAGTGAACTAGGATATCATAAAAGTCTCATTATGAATATAATAGCTATAATGAATAGCCATGTAGTATTATTGTTACTGCAATTGTATTTGTTACTGTTTAAAAATTATTACTTTGCACGAATTCTGACATTGTTTACCAATTTTGTGGATAATTTCAAATTGATGGTTCTTTTACTAACCAGAATGAAATTGAATATTCAAGACCATATAAAAATGAACACTGTGGAAAAGCCGAACTCCTCTCAGAAACCACACCACAGTAATCTACAATCCAAAATTCAATAATAATGTTTGGTTGTCAAAAATTTGTTTCATCTTTTATATTTGCTTTAATCATACCTATGGTAATTGGAATTTGAATCTAGATACAATTCTTGTTACTGTAGTTGTTTTCGTTATTGTTAAAGACTTTTCAAACACAAACATCGATAACTTTGTTTTGTACCTAAATATATTTACCATTTTTGTGCAATGTTGTTAAATGATGTTTTTGCAAAAGTTTATGAGGATATGCTTAAATTGATTTCTTTGTTATTATTAAATGGTTTTCAAGCACAAATGGTGATCACTCTATTGTAATTCTGAATTTGTTCACCAATTTCGTGAAGTGCTTTGAAATGATGCTTTTTTGCAAAAGTTTTTGAGGATATGCTTTGTGTTGTTACATGTATACATTGTTTAGTTTTGCATAGACTTTAGCTAATATAGTTAATCATTTATACTTATGTGATATATAATGTAGACATAGACCAAACTTTCCATGACACAAATTGCTACTTAATTGACTGATTCTTAGTATGGTTCACATATTTGTTTTACAGACAACACTTCTTCCTCACATGGATTGAAAAACAATTTATTTAATATTTGATAATACGAGTTCGATTAACAAATGTGAAGTCACTAATGCACTTAGTATTCAATAAACGTGGATAACAAAGTTCGGTTTTGGTTTGAATATTTCCATGCAGCTGTGGCCAATCATTACAAATTGATTTGTTATCTTATTCATTAACCATATAAGATGAACACTAACATATTGCTTTCACAATAAGCATGCCTACATATAATGCGTCAATGGTGATAAGGCATCTAAGTCAGAAATTGACATCTAAGATCTGAAAGGACAATTAACTACTATCAATTTTAATGGTATCCATTAACTAGTGATTGTTATCAATTTGGCTAGTACTAATTTTCCTGATCTTTAATAAAAAAAGACTATTGTGAAATTGGTTACTTTAAATCATATTTGTTTTACTTAAATTCCAATTCCAGATAGTCCAATTGATACGATTATGTTTTATGATTGATCTGCTTTGCATGCTTTTAGAAATCGATATCAAGATATTATTTTATTAATATCCTATATCACATTCTATTTTGATTAACAAAAACTTGCATACCAATAAACACAAGTGCTTTTGGCATTTATTCAGTGAACCAACACATATTCAAGACATTTACTATGTCAACTTATTTTGCTATAGTTCAGTTCTACATTAGTGACTTCACATTTTTCAATTGAACTCATATTATCCAATATTAAATGATCTGTTTTTACTCAACTAATTCAATTAAGAAATAGTTTATGACTTGATATGGTTTCTATCATTTTACGTTAAGCTAAATACTAACATTCCAAAACTATTATAACCTTCTATTGCATAATGAAAGCTTTCATTGTAAGCTCTGCACAAGGAATCTCTACTATCAAAACCATAAGTTTGAAAAATAAATTGTGGAAGTTTACAATTTTGAATGGTCTAGACATTAGAAATTTTGAAATTAAACATTGCAACTATAATTAACATTGCAATTGACACATGCTTATCAAAATTTGCAAATGTGGCATATGCAGAGCTCTTTATGTTTATCTATTTGTTCGTGCATTTCAACATTACTTTCAATTGACCAAAAGAATCAAATACGATAGAAAACGAAAATCTCGAACAATTGAGAATGTTGGAAGTATTTGTAAATGAAACAAAGTATTAGTATATGCCAAAAAATAAGAAAAAAATTCAATATCGATAAATGCTTAACAAAACTTTCAGGATCAATAAATTTCCAAAAACCATTCTACTTTGAACATCACCAAAACTCTAACACTAAATAGTACTCCGCAAGCTACTACTCAAGAAAAATGACCATCCATCTCCATGTTGCACCTGCATATAAGCACAACATAATAGAAATAAGTCTCAAACTATTTACTTAATAAATAGTCTGGGAAATAGAATCAATTTGTTGTGGAAGAAACATAAGCAATTCCATTCACATAACCATCATTTGGCCTCCAACCTAATCTCTAACTCAAAAACTATACTTCATCCACATATCCTCCATCTATGACTAACCTCTCCAAGTCATTGGTCAGATGTAGATACAAGCTAGCCATCATTAACACCAGCTGCATTAGCACTAGCAACATCTCTAGTTGAAACTCATTCCATTTTATCCAATCCAATAGGAATTTATCAAATGATAAATGCCACTCTTTTAAAAGAAATATGTATACTTTAATTCATTGAATAAATATCAAAAAGAGTATTTTAAAATATTGATAGAGATTTTATTGATATGTTTGCAACCAACAATCATTACACAATGCATCAGAGTAAATGATATTAAGAATTTGAGAGATAATGTGATTGTGTGTCGATTTGTTGAATAGATATTAATAGCACTGCTAAGCATTAATTAATTCTTGAATGCTAAGAGTGAATTCCAAGTTTCCGCATTTTTTGTACATTACTTGTTATCATTAGAATGATTACGTAATATAATATGATATAAACACAAATATTAAACTGCGTTAAAAACAATTACAGTATGCAACATTAAATTTGATAAATGAGAGTTAGTATTGTATGTTGGCTTTGAAGTGTGGAAAAGTTCATTATGCGGCATTGTATATTGGCTTTTGTTGACACCTAATCTTCATGATTGGGTGAATTTATGTAAATAAGTAAATTAGGAATGTGAACATTCATCGGGAGATGAACTGAACAGTCACTCCCTATTGTATATAATAAAGACATACCTAATGGAATGATATACGAATCAGTTTTAGTGCCTATTGGAGTTACTGCCTGGCTTGACATGGTATCAGAGCCTTAGGTTTCGTTCTGGTTCTTTCCATTGTCCCAGTATATACATATAACAGATTCGGATGCTTGATTGGTATTTATAGCAATAGAGAAAGGTTTAGGGGATGAGGATTCTCAGTGGGAAGTTTCATGATGCAGCGTGGTATTTAATATTTTTCCTATTTAAATGAATTTCGATGTTAAAGATGACTCGTGTCTATAACCTTTCTAGGAATTCTTAAAATTGTGTACAGGACAATACCTGTTTCACGTGATTCTCTTTTCCAGCACTGTCCATTTCAGAATTTTCTGCTTATTTTTTCACGTTTCTGTGTGTGACTCATTATAAAAAATATCTTATGGAAACGTCCAGGCATTGAACTTCCTTCCTCAGACTTGCGTAGATGTAGTTTCACCGCATAATTATTCAGCTCTAGCGTTCGAACCTGCTCTTGGTATTGAGCAACAAGCTGTCGTAGTTGCTGCACTTCTTTTGACTTTTCTTCCAACTCCAACTTGTGTTGATGTTGAATAGTTACAGCACGTTACCATGCTGCGTTGTGTCTCCTTGACTGCGCAGAGGTCTTGCGTTGTGTCTCCTTGACTGGGCAGAAGCTGAATTGAAGAAAGACGTGTACACCCAAAACGAGTAGCGTTACTTCTACTGTCAGAATCACCACACTTACATTCAATTTGGTACAAGAGGTAAAATTCATAGAAGCAACTGGTGTTCCACTGGAGCATGCCATACAGCCAAAAGCCATCTTCAATCACGCCTGCGTGCTTCATTATATGGTAATGTCATATGTCATATGTAATATAATGGGCGTATATTACAACATTGAAGTGATATGTAATATATAAATATATTACATTTAAAACATTGAAGTGATATGTAATACATAATATTTGAATGAAATGCTGGATGCTTTTATCAAACATTGGAGGGATTTGAAGAAAATAAGTTTGGAGAAAATATATTGCATAAAGTTGTAGCGTGAGGAAGAGATTTGAAATCTTTTGAGAATGCCCTTTGAGTACAATTTTACTGTATATTGGCAAAAGTATTTTTTTTTTTACAGAATGCATTCAATCATCTCCATGGTAGGAATAGTTCTTACTGGTAAGGAGAACTATCCTGAATGGTCCCGGATGATAAAACACACCCTCATCTTCAATGAGTTGTGGAAAGGAGTGTGTGTCGGAGAAGGAGACAATGACCCAGTACAGCCTACCCCAGACAAAGAGCTCATCATTTGGGAAAACAAGAATAGCAAAGCCTATGCATTAATCGCAGCATCTGTAAATGAAGAGGTGAGTCGCCATATTTTGTCATATTCAACTGCCTTTGAAGCCTTACAAAAGCTGAAAGAACTCTATGACTCACATTCTGCACTTGAAGTTGTTCAACTCATGATTAAACTCTTCACTCTTGAACTGCAAAATAATGATCCCCTTGCTCTTGCATATGAAATAAAGTCTATAATGCATGATATCAAATCCACTAAAGTTGAGCTTGATATCTCTCTTATTTCTTTTCTCAAGGCACTTTATCCTACATACTCCAATTATCTTGAGTCTTCGCAAGCAAATGGAAATCTCAAAGATATAACCTTTGACTCTCTTGTGAAAAAGTTTGTTGAAAGAGAGAAAGCTTTTGGAAAGAAGACAGCTCCTGAATCTTCTGAAGAGACTGTGTGCCTTGCTCATAAAGAAAAGCATCCTGCTCAAGATTCTACAAGAGGAAGAGGTGGACGAAGAGGAAGAGGAATATATTTCAGAGGCAGGGAGGGCAGACATTCTCAAGGAGAAAAGGCAGATTTACACTGTATTCGCTGCAAAAGAAATGGATCACAAAATTGAGCAGAAAAGAAACCAACAGAAAGGTAAAACTGATGATACAAACAAAGGTAAAGCACCTGAATCCGCTCACTATGTTGAGGCACAATGTAACATTGGAGTAAATGAAGACTTGTTTAATGCTTCACTTGCTTCCTGGAAAAATGATTGGTTGCTTGATTCAGGAGCAACCTGTCACATGACTCATAGAAAAGATTTTTTTGAAGATTTCACTGACAATGTTGATGGAGCAGTATACTTTGCAGATCAATCAAAAATCAAGCCATCGGGACTTGGCACAATCAGGCTTAAACTGCATGGTCTCCCAGACTTTCTTCTGGATCATGTTCTATATCTCCCACAGCTAAAGAGAAACTTGTCGTCCTTGGTCCACATCCGCCAGCAAGGTAACTCCATTCATATGTTTGATGGCAAACTTGAGGTAAGAAAAGCATCTGACCACTCACTTGTCATGAGGGGAATAGAAGAAGAAAGACTTCTCAAACTGCAAGGAACATCTGCTCATAAACAACATTTCTCATACATTCTCATCATGAAGAAGGTAACTTCCATCAAGTTTATTATGGCATACTAGATTTGGACATTTAAACTATGACAGTATCCACTTATTGAAGAAAAATGGTGTGGCTGGTTTGCCTACAATTCCTAGAAAACTTAAGCAATGTGATGCTTGCATTCTAGGAAAGCATAGCAAACAGTCTTTTCATGATTCACATTCAAGAGCACATAGGAAACTTGAACTCATTCATTCAGATTTATGTGGTCCAATGCATGTTTCTTCTGCAAAAGGAAATAAATATATCATGACATTTATTGATGACTACACCAGAATGTGTTGGGTTTATCTATTGAAGAAAAAATCTGATGCTTTCCAAACATTCAAGAATTTTCATAAATGGATTGAAAATGATGCACAATCTCATATTGGGTCTATTTGCACTGTAATGGAAAATAATATACATCAAATGAATTTGAAAACTATCTTTGCCAACATGGGATCAAACACCAAACAACTGTGCCTTGTAATCCCCAACAGAATGGTGTAGCTGAAAGAATGAATAGAACAATCTTGAATATGGTACGATCCATGCTTTTCTTCAAAAATGTAAAGATAATGTTTTGGGCTAATGATGTTCTATGTGCTGCATATATAAAGAATAGATGTCCATCTAATGCTATAAGAAACAAGACTCCTTATGAATTGTGGTATGGACATGTTCCTTCGGTTAAACATCTCAGGATTTTTGGTTCCACCTGTTATGCATTGATACCAAAGGTACATAGAAACAAACTTGGTGCTAGAAGTCATAAGTGTATCTTCCTGGGATATTCAAACACCTCCAAAGCATACCGCCTCTATGATGAAGTAAATAAAAAGTTTGTTGTATCTAGAGGAATGTAATTTTTCTTGAATCATCCAAATCTGACAATGTTTGTTGAGGCGGAACTTGATCGCTTGGATAGATTCACAAAAACGAAATCATTTCAAGAATTTGATAATCAGATTCCACATCTTGAAGGGGAGATTCCTATACTAGATCAACATGTGGAATCTTCTTCTAAAGAATACTCTCCCCCGACTGAAACTCCAACAACAAATGATGCTTTAAGTGATGTAATTGATATAATTGGGAGACTCAATCTTGATTCAGTCCCAACTCAATCAACAGAGCACCCTGTACCATCTCAGAAATGTCCCCCAAAGTGGCTGACAAAGACACTTGAAAGTGTTCATCCTGATGAAATTAGAAAAACAGGAACCATAAATTCAAACCGACAAAATGGTGGTGATGTAGATGACTCTAATTCACCTGTTGATATGGATGTTTCTTATGATTGTGAATTGAACTTCTCTATAGATTTTGAACCAACTTCCTTTAAAGAAGCTGCTTCTCATGATGAATGAAAAGAAGCGATGCAAAAGGAGTATGATGCCCTCATAAAGAACGACACTTCGAAGCTGGTTGATCCTCCATTTGGAACCAAACCTATTGGCTGCAAGTGGGTCTACAAGAACAAGTACAAAGTTAATGGCTCACTTGACAAGCACAAAGCTAGGGTTGTGGCAAAAGGTTTTGCACAAAAGGAAGGGGTCAATTATGAGGAAACTTTTGCCCCCACAGCAAAATGGGCCACCATCCGGACACTGTTTGCACTAGAAGCTCAGAATGGTTGGAAAGTCCATCAAATGGATGTAAAAACTGCCTTCTTGAATGGAGATCTAAAAGAGAATGTTTCTATGTCCCAACCTGAAGGATTTGTTGTGAAAGGACATGAACATAAAGTATGCAAACTTGTGAAGTCCTTTTATGGCCTCAAACAAGCACCACGAGCCTGGTATGAAAAACTAACTAAGCATCTTCTGAAACTCAACTTCAATCATTTTGATCTTGACGATGCAACTTTATTTGTCAAGAAAGTTGGCAAAACAGTTGTATATCTTGTGGTATATGTAGATGATCTTTTAATGACAGGGAACAATGAAAGCTACATTGCATCCATAAAGAAGGAATTGGGGAAAAGTTTTGAAATGACTGATTTGGGCTATGTTCATTAATATCTTGGCATTGAAGTAACCCAACATCCAAAGTCCATATTTCTTTCTCAAAAAAAATACATTGGAGATCTGTTGAACAGGTTTGGCATGACAGTGTGCAATCCTCTTACTACTCATTTGGAACACAACTTAAAGCTCACATCTATTGTAGGAAAATAATTTGAGGATGCAACAAAGTATAGATAGCTTGTAGGAAGTCTTAACTACCTAACTACTACCAGACTAGACATTTCATTTGTTGTTGGAACCCTCTCCAGGTTTATGTAAAA
>APFE031405863.1:39288-90635 GCA_000404065.3 Pinus taeda
CAACATCCCTTCAGATTAAGGGGGGGAATGTTGACACCTAATCTTCATGATTGGGTGAATTTATGTAAATAAGTAAATTAGGAATGTGAACAGTCATCGGGATATGAACTAACAATCACTCCCTATTGTATATAATAAAGGCATACCTAATGGAATGATATACGAATCAGTTTTACTGCCTATTGGAGTTACTGCCTGGCCTAACAGCTTTGAACTTTCTGCACTCGCTCTCCACACCGAAACAATGCTTCGCACTCCCACACGTGTTCCGAGAAAAAATATAGAGTATGGAGTCTTTAGTGTGGAAGAAATTGATTCTACGGGAGTGCGAAGAAATCATTATTTCGCACTTTTGCACATTCGCACATTGTCAATCATAAAATTAAACTAGATCCCAATCATCAAATAAATTGAAAGCGTTATTCGCCAACAGTAAAATTCTTCAACCAGAAAGTGTAAGGTAATGTTAAGATTGCTTCACAATACAACAAACAGGAATTGTACCATCATTGGATTGCTCGAAAATGTAAACAAAGAAAATCTTCATTATAGACTCCATTAATTGGCAACATTAACACTAAAAAAATGATTCATCGATTATCCCACATAACCAAGTTGTAATATTGTTTGACTAGTTATAAAATTTGTAAATTTGATAAACCAATAAAAATAATGTAAGAAATGAGAATGAAACAAGGCGGACATAATACTCATAATGAAAATACAATAGCACTTTCGCACATTGGCACATTTCGCACATCACTTCTGCATATTTTGTAGCTTTTGCACTTGTGAAACCAAACATTAGCTTAAGTTATGATAATTCTCAAATAGCTCTCTCGTTTTGTGTCAAGCGCATTTCCGTGTTTCTGCATATCCATGCTTAGAATCTTAACATCGTATTAGCAGGAGAGCTTTAGTTAACCAAAATAGAATGAGGTTTAAGGTATTAATAAAATACTATGTTAGTTTTGATTTCTAAAGTGTGTCAAATGCAGCAATCATTTACGGTAAGAAATTGGTATAGTTGTTAATATTGATGTTTTCATTACGCAGAGTGTTGAGGTGGAGTCGAAGGTTTTATTGAACAATAGCACTAGCTATAATAGTGAAAATGTCAATGTCAATGTTTTGAAATCCTTTTCCACAATTTTACATTGATCATTACTTGTTTTACGCATCTCAAACATGTAACCATCCAACAATATGTCCGCATTTTATTATTTGGCATCAAAAAATTAATATTGAGAAAATACTGATCAATATTATATTTCAGTTAATTTATGCATATTATCCCTTTGTACAGGTATGAAGCAATATTTTGTTATATGGAATAAGGAAATAGGAGAGAAGCACAAAGTAGCAAAAGCAAAAAGGGTAAGCAAAAAGTGGGGAGTGTGGAATGCAAAGCTTTTATGGTTGTGCGAACTTCTTAGTCTCCGCACTAGCAGCAAATTTTTTTGTATCTTCATATAAATTTCCATCGATGTAGAATTTTTTGATACATTTATTTCCCCAAATAAATTATTGTGAATACGCATAACGTTTTCCTTTTTCATAGGCATTAAGCAGATCGTAGATTTGCTTCGCACATTCTGGTTTCATAGTGCACTTGTATGTTAATTGATAATGGTTAACCAAATTTACATTCTAGTATATGTTGTTAGGGTGAAGCCTGATCAAATCTCCAATTAATATTATTATGTTTTTTTGTGCGAAACTTTTACTGTGTGGATGACAATGTATGTGCGAGAGAATGGGGGTGCTTAGGGAACTTTATTCCGTGGACACGTAATTAATTTAACAATGAACAAAAGCTTTAATTTGTAATGTAATAGGCATAACTAGGAAAAGCAATCTCTAGAATAGAATAAACAAATATTTTACATTTTATTATTACATATATTAGAAGATATATGAGGCTTAATAGACACATTAATTAAGGTGGGGCTATTTCGCACATGTGTTGTTTAACAATTCACAATATACTCTAGGTGATCTAGTCCATAATCAAAGACATTTGTGTAAAATATTTATTTGAATTAATCGTATGCAGTGTTGTCAGTATCCATCACTGGAGATTCTCATTAGATAAATTTTGGTGTCTAAAATGGGTCTCCTAAGGTATATTATAAAATAATAATGGAAATAATAAAATAAGATTCGATTATCTCATGAGGTTTTGGTGGGAAAAAAAAAAAAGAAAAAGAAAAAACTACTTCTTCAACTCGTATTTTCAACTTATCTCCATATGATTTTACACAAATTAGGGTATTTTTGAGATCTAAAATGGGTCTCCTAAGAAAAATGTATAACCAAAATAAACTTTATAAGAACCAATAAGATTCAAGATGATGATGTCAACCATGAGGAATGATTCACCATTTTTGGAGTAAAAAAGTAAAAAGTAAAATAAAATAATAAAACTATTTTTTCAACTCATATTTTCAACTTATCTCCCTAATATTTTACCCAAATTTCGAATGAGAATACTCATTAGATGCAAAATTTGATTATTCATTCAAGGAGTACCTATGTTGCATAATTTTGATGGACCTGTTACACGAAAAATGAGAAATACATGAAAAAAATGTGATTGCAATCATGTTTGCATGTATTTCTCATTTTTCATGTAGCAGAGTCCATCGAAAGTATGTAACATGGGTACTCCTTGGATGAGGAATCAAAATTTGCATCCAACGAGTATTGCTACTCGAAATTTGAGTGAACCCATAGGGAGATAAATTGAAAATACGAGCTAAAAAAAAAAAAAATAATAAAATAAAATAAAATAATAAAATAAAAAATTATATATATATATATATATATATATATATATATATTTCTTTTCCCTCTCTAAATTTGATGATGTAATCCAAACTTATTTCCACTATTATTTTATAATCTCCTTAGGAGGCTCATTTTAGACTTCAAAATTCTCCTAATGTGAGTGGGAGAACTTGTTGAATGCGGAATTTAATTTTGCATCCAAGGAGTACCCATGTTTTGTAATTTCGATGGACCATGCTACATGAAAAATGTGAAATACATGAAAAAAACATTATTGCAATAGTGTGTTTTAATGTATTTCACATTTTTTGTGTAGTGTCTATCAAAAGTATGCAACATGGATAATCCTTGGATGAAAAATAAATTTTGCATTTAACGATGGCTCTCTCTCGAAATTTGAGTAAAATCATAGGGAAATAAGTTGAAAATATAGGGTTTTTTTTTTTTTTTACTTCAAAAATGTTGAATCATCTCCCATGGTTGATATCATCATATTGAATCTTATTGGTTCTTCTAAAGTTAGTTTTGTTGTACATTTTTGTTTTAAGACCCATTCTAGACCTCAAAATTTCTTTAATGTGCATTAGTTATTAAAAATTTCGATGAACCTAAAATTCGGGTAATGTTAAGTATTTAATTGCTTTGTTTTTAATTTAGTTAATTTCATTGTACGGAGTGTAAAGATATGCAAGAAGAATTCATTGTACTTGTTGTATATTTTGTACAATGGAAACATAACACCAATTATTATTATATACATCGAATTCCATTATAGGGGTATTGTTATAAACATTAAGCTCCAATGTAGGTTGAAGCACCACGCTACAAGAATTATTGTTTAAATGTGAAAGGTAAAGTGTTTTTAGTGTTCAAAGTAATCACTGTGCGGAAAATGATTATGTGCAAAAGAACCTTTATGTTGTATGTTTCACAACTTCACACACATTTCTCGATGGCACAAAATGATGTCATGTTTGGCGATACACGTTAATGTCTATTAGACACTTATTTAAGGGCTTTCATTACAAAATTAAATGTAAATCGTTTTTTTCATTTTTCGGTTGATTGATACGTAGTTAGTCCATTATGTACCTTTCATCGAGTATATGTCAAAGCAAATTGCAAAAACGATAATTGTCGTCACGTATAGAGAAGTAACAGAACCATGAAATCATTATGTGTTAGAGTTAAGTGATCACATCTGTGCACAATATTTCGGTACCATTGTATTGATAGCTTGTACAACAATGCTCATAATGACAATGAATTCATATTTATTTTAATTCATAAAGTCCTACTACCTAGTAATAGTCAATTAATAATAATAAAAATTGACTTCCGAGATTTATTTCACCACTCCGTGTTAACGTTCACTTTGGTATTTTCAATTGTTATTTATTGAAAGTGTTAAGTCGAGAAATATATAAATCATATCTGAACTCAGTAACAAACAAGAAAAACATCGTTAATATTTGAATAAGCAAAGAAACAAACGCTAATCGTCTTCCAATGTTATTTGATTTTGGACAAATAGACAAACACATTGAACATAGAACTATTGGCATAGACTATTAATTCATGATTGATAATATTAGTTGGTGAAAACTTTTGTCAAAAATCATTGCAAAATGTGTACATAGCCAGCTGAAATGCATTATGATAATTAGCTTTGTATCATGACCTTGAAAATTGTGTGTTAGACTATTCATAAATTAAATTTCATTCAGTGTTTTTCATACTCCAGTATCAAAATAAAAAGAATCGACATTGATTTGGTGGCGGGGGCCATCTTAGCCACTAAATCGATTCTATTAGAGGTAGTTGAGCACGTCTGCGAAGAATATTTATTTGTGATTATTTACAATTAGTGTTGACATTTTCTAAGCTAATTTTCATAATTATCACTAATAATTCATACTTATTTTGTATCAAAAAATTTTGTTTCTAATGACATGTATTTCAATGATATTAAAACAAGAGAAAAATGTGGAGTAAGTGGACAAAATGGTTTTGGAATATCAAGTTTTATTTCCATTACTTCCCGTAAATGTTGGCTTTGATATTTTCAATTGTTATTTATTGAGAGTGTTGTATGTAGTAGTTTCCACACAAGAAATAATAACAACTGGTAATTGTAATTAGAGCAGAAAATTGTGAAGTTAAGCGAGATTAAGAGTGAAAATAAGTAGCAGACAAACAGAACAAGTTATCTGCACTCATACAATTAACTAAGCAGTATATGAATCTGCTAATGTAAAAGAAAATAAACAACATTTGCAGTAGTGAATTGACGAATGTTGTAGCAAACAAGTGCTTAAAATTATGCGAAACAAGTACTTTCCTAGGCTCACAACTGGGCAGAGTAAATGTTATTCAGTAATTCATTTTCTCAATTGCTCGGGTTCTTTCACATCTTTCTCTCTAAGGTATTTCTTTTTTTACACAATCGTCAAGGGATTTCTATTTTCTCTTTTCGTATCTTATGAACACAAGAACTCCACCAAATGTTCCAAAATCCATTTTCTATTTTCTTTGTTAGTGATACAAGACGAATTGTATTTGATAACTCACCCTAATAACCTAAATTGCATCAAAACAAAGCACAAATGCAATTTTCACGTTTCATAATGTGCAAGCAAATAGTTTGTTTAAATCTTTGTCTAGTTCAAAATAGGTTTACATAGTATATCATTTACAAGAGTTACAGAAAATCAAATATCAAATATTGGTAATGGACGTTGAAAAAATGCTCAAAAACAGTATTAACAAGGAAGCAAAACACAGACAAAGAAGCCTAAATCCTACACAACAATCTCCAACTTCCACAACCAGTACTGGTGCAACCTCATCCTCCAGTCTAGGAAAGAGAAAATCCTCTAGCACTGGAAAATTGGTTCATGGTGGGATATCAGGTCGTAAAAATGACGAAGAGTCTCTTCACAAATTCTTTCTAGACAAAGCACATATGGTTCAAACAACCAAATCCAAAATTTTCGTAAGTAGAGAAGGCATTCAAGAAGATATATACGTGGAAAATGACAATAATGTAGCACCTAACTGGGTTACTTCTTGTTTAGTAGAGAATCATAAGATAATGGAGAAGATTGCATAAGAGGTCACTATTTTCGATGAACATCCTCTCACATTGTAAAATTCAAAATATGACAAGAGCACCAAAAAATTGAGAATTGAAAAGGTAAAAGTTCATAATAAAAAGATTATTGATGAAGAACAAATGGATATTGCTATATCTCGCATTGGAACGAAGAGGCTCAAATTATTCCATCAATCTACTAATCATGCATTTTCACACTTCGTTGACAAACAAACCGCAGGAAATATGAGACTAAAAAAGATATTAAAAGAACTAGAAGACATTCTAAATCTAGTTCCTTTGTTAATGACTCCACTAGCAATATGGTCACCATCATTGTCAACTTTTGTTACTGCAACACTGCAAGAATTTAATAAATTTGTCAATCTAATTAATGTTGTCAAATCACATATCATCAATAACATATGGCAAAGATTAGAAACTATTGATCATGCATAGAAAGTAGTTTTCGATTTAATGCATTTGCAACAAGAAATTAGGAAATTTAGGAATTTGGTTGATAATAATCTTGAGGTAGACAGGAAATTCATTGATAATGATTTAGTTACTCTTATTCAAAGGCTTGCATTATTCTCTAATATAGAGAAGAAAAACAAAGGGATTTTAGATGCTAATTGAATAAAGCAATTGGAAGTTGGATGGTCAAAGAGAATCAATACACTTGGGGAAATTATTTATAAATGTGATAAGCTAAGTAGGAGAAGAAGTGATTCCAATCTAATGACAAAAAAAATTAGAGAATGCTTAGACGTTCCATGCATCATACACAATTTTGAATTAATTTCAAGAGACGCGTTAAAAGTTGAATTGGACTTACTAAAACAATTAATCGAAGTAGAGTTTCATGGCATAATTGATTTTACTAAAAAAATAAATTACTAGATGCCTAATTATTTTTGTTAGAGTCAATAACGAGAACTCTATCTTGGCTTCCAAATGTAAGAAGAAGCTAGAAAAATTGAAAGGGAGATATCCAATAAAAATGTCAAAATGGAAATTACAATTAATGTGAACGGATTTGTTGAACAAATCATGAACTCGTAAGACATCTAACAAAGGCTTAGTCACGGTGGGCATTTTTGCATAGTGTAAGTGTTCTAAAATTCTTCAACATTCAATTTTTTATTAGCTAATATTAGATAATTTATTGGTTATGTTATGATGACCTTTGTTAATCATTGCATACAAAATCTTGTTTTTCATTTCACATATTGTTTTTTCTTATTGCGGTTCACAGAAGCGCAATCCTAGTTCTTTTTGAAACAAACACATTTACTTTTACGATTTTGTATTAGGATTTTCAATTATCGGTGTTACAATTCCGACTTTGTTCAAAAATTTTGTCTTTTATGACTATGCTTTGAATATGATCTCATATATATATATATATATAGATAGATAGATAGATAGATATATATATATATATAGCGATGGTCATTGACATTTGAATCTAGACACAATTGTTACTAAATCTGACACTATGTCAATGTTATGATAATTTTTTCTATCAATTTTCAAACATATGATTTGAGCTTTTGTATTATATTCAATGTTGTGTTATTGGTTAAAACGAAATCAAACATCTGACAATAGTTTTGGATCTTAGGCATATATCTCTGAATAATAGAATGCTAGCACCATGTCTTCACAACTGAATAGATTTCATTTTGTGGAATATAGAAGTCCGAAGAAAATATTCATTATAGTTCCTCCACACTCTCGCATTCCACACAATCAAAGCTCATTTAATTATGCATATGCATATTAATTAACTAACTATGTTTCATGCACACCCTTTTTGTGTACAACGAAATAACTTTCGATATTACAGTTCTGATTATGTTGAGCAAATTTGTTTTTTATGTCTATGTTTTGAATATGATCTAGTGTGTTGAATCTGTATTATTTGAATGTGACAAAAACTTTAATTAGCTAAACAGACTTTGAAGTATTCGCTATCTACATATTGAAGTATAGTAACTATTTTCTGTTGAAAATGTAGCAAGAAAGCCTTAATTTTGATTTTTCCTTAATCAAAGTGAGGAAATTCGAAATTCCACATCAACAAACAACTTGGAGGAGCTAACTGAGGAGACATGGCTCTTGTCACTCAATTAAGAACACTGAATTTGAGTTAATGAGTTGAAGTTCAATTTGCTTGTGTTGATTCCTAAAAAATAGGATTCTAGCTCAGTTAATTCGAGTTAAGGGCATGAAGTTCATTTATATGTAGTGATTCCTAAATTTTAGGAGCCTAGGTTGAGTTAATTTCAATTATAATAAGTTAAACTAGTTCTGACTGTTAATAGAACTAGTTGGTGGTCAGTTAAGTATTGGGACATCAGTGTATCTCATAGATCCTCTAGTTAACTAATCAATCAATTAATAATTAGTTCATGCATGAAAATAATACGAGTTGCCTAGTTGTGGTGGAGTAATTAAGGCATTTAACCAATAGTTATAAACTAGTTGAGTCTACAGATGTTGCATGAGGTCAAGAGATCAACCCTAAGGAATTGCGCAAGGAAATAGGAGCTCAAGCAAAGACAAAATTTGATTAAGTCTGGTTTAGAGGCCTTCAGTGAGCAGAGAGATGTTATACACTTGCAGGGTGTGCTTAGTTGAGCAAAGCAATTGTAATACATCTCTATTCATTTGATTAATGCAAACAGGTATTAGGGTTTTTAGCATATTTCTTTCCCTAAATAAAAATACTTGTTGCATGTGTGTTATTTCTTTTTACATGTCTGAGATTTTTGTTCTAAATTGTGAATTAATGTCCACAGAGCAGTAAATTAGGTTTGTGTCTTATGATTTTGATTAAAACTTCATCAACAGTTGTAAATCTACAATCTAATATCTACATTTTCCATTTAAAACTATCCAACTCTGTATCGATTTTATGATAATGTCTTTTGTATATTTTCGAACATATGATTTGAGACTTTGTTTTATATCTAATGTTGTGTTATTGATTAAAACAAAAATGAAAATTTGATGGAAGTTTTGGATTTCAAACATAGATGTCTGAATAATACAATTATTAATGGCAGGTCTTTAGAATTGAATAAATTTCATTGTGCAAAGTACGTAAATACAAATAAAGTTTCTATTTTGTTTCTATCGCACTCTCGCATTCCACACAACTAAAACCCGCTACCCTATACATGATGTTAATTTGAAATATCATAAAAAGTGAGAATGGAGGGAAAATAATACAACGTGGTATTAAACTAGTTAACGAAGAAAAATCGTTTAAATTAAGATAATGATAACTTTGCTAAGAGGTGTAAATTATATGTACTCTCTAATATGTAATATTGTATAGAGTAAGCTTAAAAAAGACACTTCAAAACCTAAAATAAATCTTGCAAAATATATACAACCGTGACATAGGCATCAATTCTTTGATTCCCTTTGTTTTCACGCTTAGAAATAATGCTCTCTAGTCTTTTGGTTCTTTGAAACCTACTTCGAAGTTGTGTTATATTTGTGTCTCATTCTCCGCACTTGCTTGCCTCTACACATACGCTTTCACCCACAGATCCTTCATTTTGCATTTCTAGCGCATTTATCTATATTCAGTGCAAAATTCCTAATCGGCATACAATATGATGCCCTTCCTTCGGATATGATATATCTAGTTCCTTTGCATATATGGAAGGAAATGAGCAAGTGTAGTAAAAGGTCCATATAATATTTAAGCACTTCGTACAATGTATCAATGTTGTTTGTTTTGCATCTTGATATAAGCACATTTATATAAGTCATAATATGATATAGATTAAGATATAATTCATGCTATAATTTCTGTTACAATGTTAAATTACCTTTATGTGAAATGTGAAGAAAGAAATCTTGACTCGGTAAGTGAATATCGTGATTAAGAATTCTAGTTATCATTTACTAATTTTTCTATTAACATCATAACACAAATTACGCAATTTTTTAATGTGTAACTTCTAATATTCAATGATCTATGCTCCAAAATGTTACTATGTGCAGATGGGTAACATATACGAAAGTGTAAAAAATAATGAATGAAGATTATGTCATGCATATTGCTTTGTATACATCCCTTTACTCTATTATAATAGATATACGCATTATTTAGTACAAAATTGTGGAACATCGTTGAACACTATTGTGTGAAGTGTGAAAACTATGTGGAATTAGCTCTCCTCCGCATCTGCATTGCCATTTCATAGGAAGTTCATGGTGAAATATTTAGATTGGGGAGAAATACAAAAATTGCACGTCGAATATTGTATATGTATGCAATGTGATCATTGAATCATTACAAAGAAATTGTTAAACATGATGCAATGTAGCTCTAGCTAAGGACATGGAATTGATTGTTGAAAGTTTTGTTGACCAAAAAATTGCTTTACGCATTCGATTTCTCGAACAAGATGTAAATCATGTAGTGCCACCTGAAATGAGATTTCATTGTGCCGAGTTTTCTCCACACTATGCACAACCTTTAATCAATTAATTAGCTTTGTTGGATATTTTTTGTGTTTTTCGAATAACTTTCACTGTATGGAGAGCTTTCACTATGCATAGAGCTTCATGCAGAGAGTGTTCACTATGCAAAAAGATTTCATTGGGCGGAAAGTTTTGTGCAAAGAGATTTCATTATGCGCAAAGCTTTCATTATGTAAAGTACACAGCATTTAATCGATTAATTAGCGATGGAACTTTGTGCAGAGAGATTTCATAGACAATGAACGAAGATTATGCCACACATATTGCTCTCTGCACATCCCATTACTCTATTATAATGGACATATACATTATTTAGTGTTAAAATATTACCAATATTACACAGCTGCAGAAGCTATGTGGAATTAACTCTCCTCTAATTCCATATTGTCATTTCACAAGAAGTTCATGGTGAAAGATTTAGGCTGGGGAGCAATGGGCAATTATTGTTTAGCAAATTTTGTGTGGAATATTGTTGTTGGATGCAGCGCTTGCTGAGGACACCGAATTGATTGTTGAAATTTCTTCACATATTCGATTTCTCGAATGACATGCAGATCATGCAGTGCCACTTGGGATGAGATTTCATTGTGCGGAGTTTTCTCTACACTCCACACAACCTTTAATCAATTAATTCATTATGCATAGAGCCTTCACTATGCAAAAAGCGTTCTTGTGCAGAAAATTTTGTGCAGAGAGATTTCATAGTGTGGAAAGTTGTCATTGTGTAAGTACACAACCTTTAATCAATTAATTAGCAATAGAGCTTTGTGCGGAGAGTTTTCATTGTGCATAGAGATTTCATAAACAATGAACAAAGATTCGGTTGTACATATTGCTTTCCACACATCCCTTTACTATGCCATAACGAAGATATGCATTTTTTAGCATTAAAATATTACCAATACTACACAGAGTGTAGAAGCTATGCAGAGTTAGCTCTTCTCCGCATCCACATTACCATTTCACAGGAAGTTCATGGTGAAATATTTAGACTAGAGAGTGATGGGTAACTATCATTTAGCAAATTCCCCATGGAATATTGTGGATGGACATAGCTGTGGCTAAGGATACAGAATTAATTGTTGAAATTGCTTCACGTATTTGGTTTCTAAAACGACATGAAAATCATGCAGTGTAACCTGGGATCAAATTTCATTGTGCAATTTTTTTTTCACTCCACACAACCTTTATTCAATTAATTCACTATGCAGAGAGCTTTCACTTTGCAAAAATCTTTCATTGTGTGGAAATTTTTGTAAGGAGAGATTTCATTATGTAGAAAGCTTTCTTCGTGCAAAGTACACAACCTTTAATCAATTAATTAGTAGTACAACTTTGTGCAAATATTTTTCATTGTGCAAAGAGATTTTATAAACAATGAACAAAGATTCTTTCGCCCATATTGTTTTCCACGCATTCCTTTACTCTGTCATAATGGAGATATGCATGATTTAGTATTAAAACAATACCAATACTACATGGAGTGCAGAAGTTATGTGAAATTAGCTCTCTTCTACATTTGCATTGACATTTCACAAGAATTTCATGGTGAAATATTTGGACCGGGGGGCAGTGGGAAATTTATCATTTAGCAAATTGGGCATAGAATATTGTAAATGGATGTAGTGTGATAATTGAATCATTACTGAAAAATCATTAAACGGGATGTGGAATTGGCTCTCCTACACAAGTTCTCGTTTGCATTCATGGTGAAATATTTAGACTGGAGACCGATGGATAACTATCGTTTAGGAAATTTTGCATGGAATATTGTGGATGGATGCAACTCTAGCTAGAGACATGGAATTGATTGTTGAAATTGCTTCACGTATATGATTTCTTAAATGACACACAACTCATGCATGTCAGTTAATCAATTAATTAGCTTCATTGGTTATTTATGTTATACCACTGATACCACTTGTTATAGATCTGATCTGAAAATATATGATATTGCAAATAAACCCAAGAAATAACAAGATTTGAATATAGATAAATGCTTCACTTTATTGATATCAAAACTCTTAAGGTAGGGCAACACCATACATTCACTCCTTAAATAATGAGAACATTCCACAAGCTATATGTCTGTTCATACAATATTCCTTGACATCTCTCAAAGGGAAGTCTCTAGCTTCTATATAGGCCTTATACATACAATACCATGGGTCATTACCATGGTTCCCTCAATACCATTTATCTGGGCTTATTACATTCTTGCTAACTACTTGTGGTCCCTTACATGATACGAGTTAATCACCTTATTTATTACTATGGCCCATCCCATTATTACATTATTCCCTCGGGTTCCTCCCTTTGTAACCCATATTATCCCCCCTAGGTATACTACTTTCCACCCCCCTTAACATGTTTTGTCCCCAAAACATGGGAAAAACACAAATAATAAGATCTACTCAAAAGAGTAGTCCACTGGTACCATGCATGTGCATCTAGCCATCCAAGAAAAAGGTGAACCCTCAATCCAATTGGTGCCTTGCTCGCTTGAGATGGAAGTTGACCGTGGTGGCTCTTCTGTGTTGATGTGTAGTAGGTGGATCATTGCTCCTCTCTATCTATCATGCAGGGATTTTTGTCCTTGTGGCTAATTCGTTGTTATCTTGTTGGTTGTTTTCTTACAGGGTGATGTGGGTGGTGATATGCTGAAGTTTTAACCAACAATGTATCTTTCTTTAATTCACTACCTAATGGAGCCTGATTGGTATCTGATATATGTTGTGGTGCTTATTGTTGTTTCTTATCTTCCAATATTACTTCAACCACTGAGTCCTCATCTGATGTATCAGTACCTGTAACCTTCTCTGCTTCAACCTCCTTGGACACTACCTGTTTTTCTGGTACCTGGTTTGATGTTTGTGTTTGGTTGTCGACCATCAATGGCTCATCATTTGGTATGTTATCCCCTAGAACATCTTCTGCTTCAGCCTCTTTGGACTCTACATGTTTATTGATGGAAATATCCTGTAATGTAATTTTCCTTTTTTTATACCAGAGCTTCAGGAATTTCTTCCGCACATTAATATTATAGTACCCATCGATTCCATCCAAGGTATCCCAAAACAACATCTTCATTATTCATATATGAAGCATAAAAATCAGAATGCAATACATACTTTCCCATAGAAATCTTCAAATCTTTATAAACTTGCACGTGCTCATTATTAACATGTGTGTGCTCCATGTGTTTTGTTGGCACTTGCAATTTTTTTGCCAAATTGACATTTATGAGATTTTGCTTGCAACTAGGATTTATAGACACAATGATCTTCTCCTTCTGAACAATCCATGAACCTGCAATAAGGATATACCAATAGGAAATAATCCCACATGTTTATCCTTATCTTGTTTTTTGGCATGAGACTATCTGTCTAAAAGTAATTTTTCAAATTCTTTATCAGGCAGGGTGGAACACTTCCTTTGGTTAAATAATCCCCACCATGTGGCCGCTTCATCTTTAAAATTACCCACTACAAAAAATCTCCAATAATGTTCCCATAATGACTTTTTTGCTTTTATATATTCTTCAATAGTAGGACCATTATCTTTTCATGTAAAACTTAGAATCGCCATGAAGAGGGTTTGGAAAACTTCACTTACTTAGCGAAAAATTGAAATTGTTACAATTTAGTCAATATTTATCAAAATCTCTATTATGAGCTGTTTTCGGAAATGGAATGACCATTCTACATCTTCCCATTTGATAGAAAACCTGATCTAGACACTGGAATTTCAGATCCGCGCTGCAACTCTCCCACCGTCACCAAAAATTCTAAAAAAAGAGTTGATTTTAAATTAGCGATATCTCCCTCATCCGGACTTCGATTCCACTGTTTTTTTTTTTGAATTTGGGTATTTTTCATAAGCAATCTAGGTCTGAAATTAGAATTTGCAGATTTTGCACTAGAACGTACATATCTGCGCCGCAAACTCGCTGCCCCAAAAAATGTCTACAACAACATTGATTTTTAAATCAGCAAGATCTCCTTCATCCGGACTCCGATTTGGCCGATTTTTTTTTGAACTTGGGTATTTTTTCACAAAGAATCCAGATCTACAATTAGAGTTTGCAGATTTTCCCCAAATTATACAGATCTGATCTACAAATTCGCCGCCCCAAAAAATGTCTGCAACACCACTGATTTTTAGATGAGCGATATCTCCATCATCCAGACTCTAATTTGGCCGATTTTTTTTTAACTTAGATGCTTTCATAAATAATCCAAATCTGCAATTAGATTTTGCAGATTTTTCCCCAAAACATATAGATCTGATCTGCAAACTCACCGCCCCAGAAATTTCTTACAAAAATAAAAAAATAAAATAAAAAAATCTCCACTTTTGCCCAAAAAAGTGCTCTGATACCACTTGTTATACCACTGATACCACTTGTTATAGATCTGATCTGAAAATATATGATATTGCAAATAAACCCAAGAAATAACAAGATCTGAATATAGATAAATGCTTTACTTTATTGATATCAAAACCCTTAAGGTAGGGCAACACCATATATTCACTCCTTAAGGAAGGAGAACACTCCACAAGCCATATGCATGTTCATACAATATTCCTCGACATCTCTCAATGGGAAGTCTCTAGCCTCTATATAGGCCTCATACATACAATACCATGGGTCCGTCAATACCATCTATCAAATACCATGGGCTTATTACATTATTGCTAACTACTTGTGGTCCCTTACATGATACGGGTTAACCACCTTATTTATTACTATGGCCCATCCCATTATTACATTATTCCCTTGGGTACCTTCCTTTGCAACCCATATTATCCCCCCTATATATACTACAATTTATGTGTTGTGTGAAGAGTTTTCAATATATGTAGCGCTTTCATTGTGCAGAGAGTTTTATGCAGAAAGCTTTCATTGTGCGGAAAGTTTTATACGAAGAGATTTCCCTATGCGAATGGTTTTCTCTATACAAAGAGCTTTCATTGTGTGGAGACTTCGATGTAGAGAGATTTCATTGTGTGGAGTACACAAAATTTAATCAAGTAATGAGCAGTGATCTTTGTGCGGAGATATTTCATTATGCAGAGAGTTTTGTGTGAAGAGATTCCATTATGCGGAGTTTTCTCTACATTCTGCACAATATTTGATCAGTTAATTAGTGATAGAGTCAGTACTATGTTGCATTGCAACTATTCCTTTTGTTCAAAAAAAACATCAATATTGTATAAGTGACTATGTATCCTTTGTATATCTTCACGTGATTAAATGCATAAATGATGTTGAACACTAAATGCAATCTCATGATAGAATCCCCAGAGTTCATCCAAATGTTTATACCATTATGCTTTGTATCTATGAAGTGTTATATGTTTCACTAAATTTCCTTGTTTCTTTTGTGTAACTTCGAATAAAGTTAATGTTGCTTCAATTTTGAGTATGTAACTATGTTAATTTTGTGGAATTTTGTATGTATATACAAATTCTTTAGTGTTATTTTAATATTTACCATTTTATTAAATTAACTTATTATGAATATATAAAATTGATTGCGTTAATGAATAATTGTTTCAAACAAAAACCAATAAATATATATATATATATATATATATATATATATATATATATATGATTAATAATTATATTTAAATTAAAACATTACATATATTTGAAAGTAGATTTGTGAGTGTATATTTCTACAATTTGTAGTGATGTTGATGTAAGTTTTTCGATATATATTGGATATATGTTATATGCACTGATGCCCTGTGTTTCAAGTCATCTCGCCTATGTTTCGAGTCATCTCGCCTATGTTTCGAGTCATCTCACCACCCATCATGAGGGACTCGCAGTGAGACAAGAAAGTACGATATCAATGCACACAACCTATACCCATAAACTTACATCAATATGAATGTAGATTTTCACAATGGTTCATATTGTAGTTAGACTTTTGAAGCTAAACAAAATTAATAATATTACAAATTTATTTTTTCAATAATACTTATCTTAATTTTGACAAAAATTTTATTTTTCTTTTCATTAAACTATTTATTAATTTAATTTTTGTTATTTAATTTCCCCTGCCCTTTTTATATTATTTTATCAAACTTTGTTTTTTTAATAATACTAATCACTAATTTTAACCTTAATTCATAATTTTTTCCGAAATACCTTCTGACATCATTCAAATAACTTCTTTTGTCCCTAGAGATAAGAATGTTTAGACAAAAACCTATTGGACACAATGCAATTAAAAATTTATCTCTCAATGAACTATTTTATAATAAAACAAGTGTGCTCAGTGTTTATTTTTTATGCAAAAAGTAAATGTAATTGAGAATATAAGTTATTCATGAGCTTGTTGATATACTTGGCAAAGCTGCTTTGAGGGGGGAGCGAGAGCGGAAGAGCGGAAAACCAATACTGAGGGTTTTGCATGGGATTTCACCATGGACGGGGGCAGAGGAGGGAGCTCCACTCCCTCTTACAGTGAGGTAGTGGTTAACAAGAGCAAGGCACCTCCAAAATCAGGCATAGTTAACATGATGGAAGGGGGAAAAAAGAGGGAAGAGGAAACAGAAAGTAACAAAGAGAAGGAGAATGATGGCACAAAGGACAAAGAGGAAAATGACAAAAAACAGGGAACAAAATACAAAAAACAAAAGGGACCATGCAAGCCCAAAGCTGAAGTCACTCCTAGAGTAATCTTAAATAACCCTGAGCTGCAGGCCCACAGGGAGCACATGCAGACTTATGCAATCATATGCAAATTCATGGGACTATGGCCCACCGAAAAGGCTTTACAAACATGGATCAGATACCACTGGAAGCCTAAAGGAAGCATTGATCTTCATCTAGGATCCAAGGGTTTTTTCACTGTGGTGTTTGCAAACATTGAGGAAAAAGACAAAGTGTTTGAAGGTGGGCCCTACTTCTATGCAGCAGCAGGGCTCTACATGCGGCTGTGGATGATGTACTTCGTGCCGGAGCGGGAAACCTTTATTAGTTTGGGTAAGACTCTATTCGCTATCTCTGGATTATTGGCAAATAGAATCACTAACAGCCATAGGAAATAAATTAGGGAGGTATGTTAAAACTTCTGAAGCCACAAGAAGGGGAAAATATACCTCCTTTGCTAGGATTTGTGTAGAGATGGACCTATTTGGAGCACTTCCTGACGAGGTCATATTGGAGGTTTATGATGAGGAATGGGTGAAGACGATTGACTATGAGCATATTCTAATTAGATGTCGCAAATGTCATGAACACGGACACCTTTTGAGAGACTGTCCTCTCAATAAGGCAAAGAACAAAAGCAAACCTAACACAATGAAAGAAACAGATGGTTTTCAAAAAGTAGCTCACAAAGGTAAAAATGGCAAAAAAGGGCCAAAACATCACCAAAGTGGAGACCAAAAAGTGAGGCCAAATCAGTTCTAGGTTCTTGAAGAGGAGGAAGACGCAGTAGTCGAAAATCAAGTTATGAAGGGCGACGATGATAAGCAGGAAAAGGAAGAAGAACAAGTTCAGGAACAGGTAAAGGAAAAATAGAAAGAGATTATGATGAATGAATCAGAGATGGATATGGATCAGGAAATGACCCAGAGCGAGATGGAAATGGAAGACAATGAGTTACAAGAGATTCTCAACAGAGAAAACCTAGATCTAGAAGGGTTCTTGAGTAAGAGAACAACAAGTGGAGTAGAAATCTCTACCGCAAGAAGAATGCAATCGAATAAAGCGGCTATTCTTATGGAAAACTCACACAAAGGGCTTGGGAGAAGATAACAATAGTGAAAGACAGGGCAAGAAGGGAGTGAAAGCGGGAAAATCATCTCCAGGATTAGCTCCAAGAAACCCGGGGAAAAAATGGGCAGAAAAAAACAGAACGAGCTATTAGTGGAATGTGGAAAGCTCATGATAGACTCAGGTAAGATGAAATACTTAACCAGTTACTCCTTTACCAATATGTAATTATGAAGTTTACAACTTGGAACATCAGAGGTCTAGGAAGCAAAAGAAAACAGAGAATGTTGAATAATAGAATGAAACAGGTAGCTCCGGATATAATTTTTGTCCAAGAAACGAAAATCTCTATCCAAAAAATAAGACAAATCAATAGTAAGTGGCTCAGCAGATATGAGTTTATAGAAGTCAGAGCAGAAAATACAACAGGGGGTATCCTCATCCTATGAAATCCCCAAAAAATAGGTATTATTGATGCGGAAGCATCAAAGAATTATTTATCAGTTGTCATACAGCCTGTAGGAGATAGGGACACTTATCTTGTAACGAATGTTTACGGCACACAAAGGTTAGATGACAAAATCAAGTTTATTGAGTCCTTAGTGGACCTTCGAAACAGATTTGCAGGGCTACGGTGGGTTATAGGAGGAGATTTCAACATGATTAGATCTCTCTCGGAGAAAAAAGGGGGCACAAGAGCACTAAACAAAGATTCCTCAGCTTTCCAATGTTTTTCAGAAAACATGAAGTTGGTGGACATTGAGACAAATAATGGTCTTTGCACTTGGAACAATAAAAGAGGAGGGGATTCCCAGGTAGCTTCCAAGCTAGACCAATTCATGATCTCTGAAGAGCTCATGCTTCTAGACAAGGAAATAATAGCAGATATTCTTCCTTTTGGAGGCTCAGATCACTGGCCGATTCAAATGGAGATCAAGCGCATTGGTACCCTAAGAAACAAACCGTTTAGGTTTGAAAATATTTGGCTTTCACACCCGGATTTCTTCAGCAACATTGAAAAATGGTGGGTTGAAGACCTACAGATTCAAGGATCATCTATGTTCCTTCTACATAAGAGATTAAAACACATCAAGCAGAAGCTAAAGGAATGGAACCAGAAGGAATTTGGCAATATTTTCACACGTAAAAAACTTGTGGAAAACAAAATCCTAGAGCTCAACCAAGCTCTGATCAAGAATGGCTTTGATAAAGATAAAAATGAACAAGCAGAGAAATATCACCAAGAATGGGAAATGTTGTGTAAACAAGAAGAAATTTTTTGGAAACAAAAATCTAGGGTTCTATGGCTAAAAAAAAGAGAACTAAATACTAAATTTTTCCACAGATCTACCATTGCGAACAGAACTCACAACAGAATCTCTTCGATCAAGGATGAGAATGGCCAAATTATTCAATCCCATGAGGAGATAGATGCAGTGTTAGTAAAGCATTTTCGGGACATTGCCAAGGAAAACTTTTCAGGAAGAGAACCTTTTATTAAAAAATTAATTGAACATATACCTAAACTGGTATCCAGAGAGGATAATTGTAATCTCAATAGACCTGTAACTGAAAAGGAGATCAGTGAGGTCCTCAAGGAAATGCAAAATGGCAAGGCACCAGGTCCAGACGGATTTAATGTGGATTTCTTCAAAGCCTACTGGAATATTGTCAAAAGGGATATTGTTGAGATTGTCGAAGACTCTAGGCGGAACAAGACCATTTTGAAAGCTCTCAATACCTCCTTCATTACCCTTATTCCAAAACAGGATAATGCGCAAACACCTGAAAGATACAGGCCCATTGCCTTATGCAATGTTGTCTACAAGATAATTTCCAAGGTTGTGGCTAACAAACTTAAACCCCCGCTGCCCATGCTCATCTCCGGGGAACAAACAGGGTACGTATAAGGAAGACAAATTCTGGACAACATAATTCAAGCTCATGAGGTGGTTCACTCGTTAACTTGCAACAAGAAAGCGGACATGATCATGCAACTGGACATAGCCAAAGCATACGACAAAGTAAATTGGATTTACATCAAAAAAGTGCTCACAACTTTTGGTTTTGATCATAATTGGGTCAAATGGGTCATGGCCCTTGTGACTTCTTCCAGCTTTTCAATTTTAGTGAATGGCTCTCCTTCTGAACTTTTTCTCCCTTCCAAGGGTCTTAGACAGGGAGATCCGCTTTCTCCTTTTCTCTTCATCCTCATGATGGAAGCGCTAGAGCGGTCCATCAAGCATGCAAGAGTAATGGGAAAAGTTCAAGGACTCCAACTTTCAGAGAATGGGCAAGTTCTGACTCATCACCAGTTTGTATGATACCATGCTATAGGGAATTCCCACAGTTAAAGAAGCACTTGCTTACAAACAAATTTTGAATGACTTCGCGAAAGCTATAGGTATGGAAGTAAATCTTTCCAAATCAAAAGTCTTTTTCTTTAACACTCATATTGCCATCCAGAGAAATGCCTACAGAATTTTAGGCTTTCAAAGAGAATCCCTTCCCTCTAAGTATTTGGGAGTTCCTCTTACAACTAAACCCCGACACAAGAGTATATGGGATCCTCTAGTAACTAAAATGCAAGACAAAGTCATGAAATGGACAAACAGATCTTTAAATTTAGCTGGTAGACTGGTTCTTACTAAAGAAGTGCTCCAAGCGATCCCAATCTTTATGCTATCAGCCCTCCCAGCTCCAATAGGAGTCTTACAGCAATTTCAGAATATTCAATGAGATTTTCTTTGTGGCAAAGAGGAAACAAGGAAAAAATGGGCCTTAGTCTCGTGGGAAAAGATTTGCAAACCCAAGAACCAAGGAGGCCTAGGTTTGGACAAGGTTGAGATTCTCAATAAGACTCTTGGAGCCAAACTTTAGTGGAGGTGGGTTAACGATCCTAAAACTCAATGGGCAAGCATCTGGAAGGAAAAATATGTCAATCACTGGCCATCTTTTGAAATCATACGTATGACAGGAACAATGAAAGGCTCCCCCATATGGAACAAGACCTGGGAGAATAGAGAAGTGGTTCAAAAAAATAGTTTCTGGGAAATAAAAGAGGGAGATCTGGCACTTTTCTGGGAGGACAAATGGCAACAAGAACCTAATCTACTGAAGGAAGAATTTCTAGGCCTCAAGCATGAGACTGACAATCAAGGTTTAGTAAAGGTGAAAGACTTTTGGGAGAATCCACATAATGTTGGAAAATGGAGAATTTGGAAAAAAATTGAGGGCAGAGAGGATAGGACCCTCAATAGTGAAGCAGAGTCCCTTAAAAGAATGTTGGATCAAAGAATAATTTTATTAACGAAAGGGCAGGACCAACTGAGATGGGGTAACAACAAAGAGGGCAACTTTAATATTAAGGAAGCTAAAGGTTTTCTCCTTGATCAGGGACCCCAAGCTCCAAATAAAACTTGGCAGAAGCTTTGGAAACACAAAGGTTGGATGAAAATCAAACTCTTCATGTGGCTAGTTCACCACAGGAAAATTTTAACCTGGGACAACCTTAAAAAAAGGGGCATGCTAGAACCCTCTAGATGTCATCTCTGTGAGACCCATGATGAGACTATTGAGCATCTTCTCAACAGTTGTATCTACACCGACGGGTTATAGGATTTTTTTACCAACATTTTCAAACAGTCTGATAGAGACAAAAAAAGTATTGCTCACACTCTCAACAATTGGAGAAATAATTTTTCTAATAATAAAGTTCTCAATTCAGCCTAGGATTTCTTGTCGAGTTTCATTATATGGAATGTGTGGAAAGAAAGGAACAAAAAAATATTCAAAGAGGTAAAGACTGTCTCTCTTAGCCTGGTGAAGCTGATAATAAAACAACTTAAAGAGACAGTTGGCACCACGGTTAGGAATCTCCCCAAAAATCCTCCCTCAGTAGAAGAGCTAATAATTCTCCAGCTGTTAGACATGCAGGGACTTATCCCTCAAGGTCTAGACAGGGAAGCAAGCATGAGAGGTAAGGTGGAGAAATGCTGGCATCCTCCCCCTAAAGGTTTTTTAAAGTACAGCATTGATGGAGCTTCCAAAGGCAACCCGGGGGTGGCTGGATTTGGAGGAGTTCTAAGGGATGATACAGGCAGTGTAATCTCCCTCTTCCATGGACACTTAGGAAAACCCATTAACAACATGGCAGAACTAATGGCCTTGGAACAATGCTTAGAATTTTTTATTCAGAACAATTGTCAAAATGTCATAATAGAAGCGGATTCAGAGTTGGTCATAAACGCAGCCAAGAGAATCAATAATGGTACAGGGCAGGAAAATGTCACAAAACACTAGAGGTTAACTCAGGGTCTACACAAGATCCAAGTACATCTACAGGAACTTCATACTCTCATATTTATTCATGTGAGGAGAAAGGCCAACAAATTGGCAGACATTCTAGCAAATCAAGGTGTCAGCTGCAAGGACAATGCAATTTTAAGGAGGTGGAGCAAAATGGAGCAGAGCAATCTGTAAAAACTCTGTCATAACTAAGCGAAGGAGGACAAAGAAGAGTATAGGAGCAAAAGAATAGAATCCAACTAGTAATGGACGGCGGACAGAGGGCTTCACAAGGTTGGACAGACAGGTTCATGATGGGAGGTATGCTAAGGTTTGCGACAAAGTTGACCAGGATCAGGATTATTCTCCACGACTGGCGACAAAGTTTCCTAACCGTTGAAATCTTCCACATCATCCATTTTTTCCATTCGCTGAAGTCAATACTGCCATTGGAGCGGGTTCAAAGCGTCGCACCGCTTTTAAGTCAAAAGCGGTTTTATATTTTTGGCAGCGATGCCACTGAGAGCGTGACACGTGGTGGTGAGCCCGTTCCAAATACCACTCTCCCCGCTCCCTAAAGGTCGATTACTTCGAACGCGCGATATACGGTTCAGCCGTCCGATGGAGCGTGGAAAATCAACGCTCGAGATCGAACGTGTTGTTTGGTGGGGCCCCCATCGCACGCTATTTTCCGGCATTCTTGGTGGGTGCATTTTGTTCCTTAATCGTTGGATCCACTTTTGTAAAGCAACGGCGGCGATGGGTCGTGCAGGTTGGAGGCGATGCCAGTTAAGTGGCGTGCTTCTTTCCTTTGCAATTTTGTTCGGAGCCGTTGGTTAGGGCCCAATGGTTCTTCACTGTAAATTCTGGTGAGAGATTCGTTTTTCTGCGAGTTTTGCGCGAGCCCTTCTTTGTTGTATGGTTTCTTTGGGGCACGATTCTCTTCATGTCTTGGAGAGCTGGTGGGGACATTTTTTCTTTGGCTCGAGTCCGTCCACTTCTTAGGTTCAATTTTGACTTTTTCCTGTTCAGCGTGGATGTGTTGAAAGGTAAGTTTTGTGCCGAGTCTTTTGCCTTGGCCCATTCTCGGTTCTTTTGGGGGGCAGATCTCCTTCGCCACATTTCTGAGTGACTTTTTGTAAATTTTGTATCTTTTTAATGGTAAAGAAGATCCTACTCTTGCTTCAGCGAAAAAAGAGAATATAAGTTATTCATTGTAGAAGTTATCTATATTAATTGTTCTAATATTCAAACATGAAATTTTTTATTTAAATATTTGATAGTTCATATATATTATATAATATATATAAAATTTATAAACAATTATAGATTTTATTAAATTATAAAAATATAGAAAATTATAGTTAAGCAAAGTTTTGGTAAAAACCACGATAAAAGATTTTATAGTTTTTAACATTTATTATGTCAATTTTAACATATTTCGAAATATAGTAAATTACAGTAAAATAAATATATTAGAATTTTTTAAAAATTAAAAATTTTAAATGAAGAGAACAAATAATTAAAAAAAAGTCACATGACTAATGAAAAAATGCTTAGAAAATTCAATTGTTTTTTCTAATTAAAATTAAAATCTTGACAATATTTTTCATAAAATGGTTGAGCCACTATTGCCAATATCTTTTTTCAAAAAAATGGCAAACAACTATCCAGTGAGATTCTGTTATAGAAAATTATGACACTGGCAATAAAATTTATTTAAATTTTTTATTTTTAATATAATTTTATCATAATTCAATTTAAAACTATTTAAAAATAACCCATCAATTAAAATAAATAATTTACATTTTAAAAGCTCTATTTTAATTTCAAAATTATTCAATTAAATATTTATTTATTTTTTCAAAATTAATAAACTATATAAAATTGTTATTTAAAAATCAAAAATATATATTTTTATACCTAAAATTAAAATATTATTATTATTTAACCTAAAATTAAAATCAAAAACAATATTGCATGCATTTTTATAAAAATAAAATGACTTCAAATTGCTAAATTTCTTTCTTTATTTAAAACAATCATTTATTAAATTCCTGATGATAATAAAAGACTTTCACCACAGACATACCGAAATTGTACATCAAGCGGATGCTTTATATGATATGCTATCTCCACCTTTGTGATTGTTTTGTGCACCAAAACATCAACTACCCTCCTACATTGCCACGTGTCAAGAAATCATCGCTGACAAGGACGATGGAATTCCCAAAATGTATTGACCACGTAGGGCGTCGCAGATCCTCAAATCCAAGCATCACTGGCGAGCCCTGTCAGCACGTTCTTCCAACCACGTGTACAGATCACCGAAGACTCTCTCCACGTTCTCCTTGGGCTCGCCAACCAGCTGATGCCACATGCCCTCATAAACCCTAAGCGTCTTGTCGTCGCTCTTGGCCCTGTCGTACAGCGCCCTCACGCAATCGGGGTCGCAGATGACGTCATCGCCCCCGTGAATAATCAGCAGCGGCAAAGTCACCTGTTCGAATTTCGACTGCAAATCCCTGCAGACCCTGATGAGCTCCAGCGCAGTAGCGGGCCGCGGGCGCCCCATGGTCCGCCGTGGGCTAGCCACAGCCAGGCTGCGCTTCCACTCCTCTTTGAACGAGACGAGCGGGATCTGGCCGCGGGTGGGCACTACCTGCCACGTCGGCACCGCCCAGGCCAAGGCGGCGAGAAGGTGCTCCAGCGGCCAAGGGGGCTTGAATTTGGCGGAGATGCCGCACATGGCGCCGTTGAGCACCGCGCCGGCCCAGATATCCGGCTGGCGGAGGTGGACGAGCAACGCGATGGCGCCGCCCAGGGACTCCGCGTAGAGGAAAGCCGGCAGCGACGGATGCCGAGCCCGGGCGGAGTCAAAGAACTGGATGCAATCGTCGACGACGGGGCCGATGTCGGGGATGTGCGCGCGTAGCCCGTCGGAGAAGCCGTGGCCTTGGTGGTCGAGGGCGTAAACGCAGAACCCCCGCTTGGCGATGCCGATGGCCGTCAGCTGGACGAGCCACCCGCTCTCCCCCGTGAAGCCATGCACAACAGCCACCAGTCCCCTCGGCGGCGGGAAGGTCTCCGCCGGATGCCAGGACTGCGTGAAGATCTTCATCCCGCGGCCGTTCTCCATAAAGCTTTCCTCGTGCCTCACGCCATGCCTGGCATAGAATTCTTCTGGGGTCCGATCCCCGAAGGGGCTCTTGGCGTTGGCGTCCTCCACCGGGTGTGCCATCCTTTGGGTTTTGCGATGGAAGGGGTATGCACTATTTATGGCAGAGGGAGGGTTTTGTTTTAATGGCAAGAGATGGAGTATGTTGAATGCACATGGATGTTGGTGGGTGGGCAGTGAAGTTCATGCCGTATGGGTGGGAAGCTGAGCAGAACCGTACAGTAAATTGCATTGATCACATTTATGGTTCAGTCTCTCGGCAGTTTTCTAAGGAGTTGTCTATAATGCGATTTTTTGGAGATTCTGGTGACGGAATCCGGCGGAAGAAATGAGGTTAAATCTTGATTTTTAGCAGTTAAAATGGTTTTTTAATTGCATATTTGGATTCAACGCGCTGAAAAACCCCTGGAACCATTGATTTTGCAGAAACTAGCTATTAAACTTGGGATTCCAATAAATTGCTGCCGGATTTTGACCTGAAAAATCCACCGGAAATACTTTCAAAAAGTCGCGTTATAGACTACTGCGTTTTCTAACAAGTTTTGCGTTGTGGACCAGTGGTTCGGTTAACAATATTTACCACAGAAACTTTAATTTTCCTGGCTTTGAAAAAAAAGGAACTTTAATTTTCCTGCCGCAACTTCTAACGATATTTGATTCCGCAACATTTTGTGGACATAATGTATCTGTTTATGTAGAGATGACGATATCTCAGAATTTGATGTCAAGATTTCTTCTCGGACAAATACATGGATTGCAAGTTATAAAATTATCTAACCTACTCAAACAAATGAAGTATTAAAATAAATATTTTAAAAATTTTAATATATTTTTATTATAAATGTTTTATTAGTGTAAAATTTATTTGTATAAATTTAAAAAATATATAATTATAATTAAATTTGGCCTAATTTAATTATTAGATGAAATGATTTTTTTTGGGTAATATGATTTTTATTAAAATGGTAACTTTTTATTGTTTAAAATGAAATTCTGAACACGTAAATGAAATTAATGATTTTTTGTAAATTAGATGATGGTATTAAATTTTAAACTAATAAGCATGTATTTACTACATTATGGATTACAAGCCAAAAATCTAACATTATGTTTTAAACTATCTAAATAGTTAAAGGTAATAATTTTTTAGAATATAAACATTAAATAAGTGGTAAATGTTAACAGGCATTAATGCATAATAAACATCAACACATCTATTTAATGATACATTTCAAATTATCATAATTTTAAAAATCACAGAAATTAGAGTAGCCATACGCCCACCCTCGTTAATTCTCGTATTTCATCACCCACAACTAGATTGGTAGTGATTTGGACTACCTTTTAAACAAGAAATCTTTGGAGCTTAGGCCCCTCACCATTCATAAGCCAAGAACCCGACGATCTCCCCAAATAAGCCCCAATTATGCAAGTAACATCACGGTCAGGAGGAAAAACAATAAGGGCGGTAGACATTTCAGGGGGCGGGGTGAAGGAGCAAGTAGAGGTATTAGTAATCTATCCCTCATCGATATCCCCATCATTGATATGACTGAGGAAAGGCCCCTTAGAGCAAGCATGGCCAGAAAGCCTTCTCAATGAATTTCATCATATCAGTGAATATCAGAGGTCTGGGGGCAGACCAAAAATTTGCGGCCTTAAAGGATTTTTTTCTGTCAGCAAGCCCCAAAATCATTTTAATTCAAGAGACCATGCATGCTTCTTTTGTAACAGTGTCTTATTTCAGGAAGATGTTCCCCCTCTGGCACATCTCGGCTTTGGAAGCTAATGGCCTTTCAGACGGTTTGGTGGTGTTATGGGATCCTAGCTGGATCAAAGCAAAAACATATAGCTGTCTCGCGGGCATCCTCATCTCGGCACAAATGAGAGGGCATAAATGTCCTATAAATATTCTGAACATATATGCACCCTACAAGAACAGACTATCTTTCTGGGAAACTCTTTTTGCTTCAGGAATATTTGATGTTGAATTTTTATTGATTGCAGACAACCTTAATATCACCTTAACATGGACGAAATCTGGGGCATAAACAAGAAAAAGGATCCCATCGCTGACAGAATTAAGAATGAGTTTCTTAACAAGAACTTTGTTGACATCCTCCCTCCCAAACTGCTTCCGACGTGGGAAAATGGAAGGGTCGAGAAAGCTTATATTGCCAAGAGAATTGACAGATTTATACTTCATGCTAGTATTGACAAATTAGGCATGCCTTTTTCATCAATCGAGAACGTCTTCATTTCTGGTCATAGACCGATTATGCTTGGATGGAGGGGAAAGGGGTTTAGAAAAGGTTATTCCTTTAAATTCAACAAGACATGTTTAGAAGCCCGGAGTTTAATGATATCATTTCAAAATCCTGGTCTGAGATGTCGTCTCCCAAAGTTCTTCCACTTCTAATGACTTTCATGGACAAAATGGAGGCCATTCGAAAGGTGGTAAAGGAGTGGCAGTACAAAAAAAGACAAGCGAACAGAAAGGAGCTCTGGGAGATTCAAATGGAATTGGATAGCGTTGCGGATTCCATGGCTACACACATGCTTCCGTTCAAAATAAGATGCCGGATAAAGGAGCTCCAAAAGGAAAAATCGAAAATTTTAGAACAGGAAGAATCTTTCTGGAGGTTAAAGAGCAGAGCGATTTGGTTGAAGGAAGGGGATAGGAATTCAAAATTCTTTCATAATTTCGCCAGCTCTAGATGCGAAAAGAATTCTATATGGAAAATCAGTGATGGGAGAGGAGGGTTTCTATATTCCCAACAAGACATTTCAAATGGGGCGGTGAAATATTTTTGAGAACCAGTACAAAAGGTCTGAAGAATGCAAATTTCAGGATATTTTGTCGGGCATTGAAGTGTTTCCCCGGATGTTTGATGATGATCTAAATGACCAAATCTTCCAGCCGGTATTCGAGGAGGAGTTGCTGAGAACAATGAAATCTTTTAAAAGGGACAAGTGTCTGGGTCCTGACGGCTGGACAATATAATTTTTCATTCACTTTTTTTATCTTATAAAATCAGACCTGTTAAGGATGGTGGAAGGATCCAGGATGTCAGGTAGCATCAATCAAAAAACCTCCTCCACTAACATTACACTCATTCCTAGAAAAGGAGATGCGGAATCCTTCAAGAACTTTAGACCGATCTCTCTTTGTAACATCGCTTTCAAAATTATATCGAAGATCATAGCTGAAAGAATAAAAGGAACCTTTTCAAAATATCTATCAAAGGATCAGCACGCCTTTCTAAAGGGAAGAAATAGTCTAGATGCAGTCACAAGCACACAGGAAGGCTTGTTTGCTATTCATTTCAAAAAAAGTGATGCGGTTATTCTCAAGATCGATCTCTGCAAGGCATACGATTTCCTTGATTGGAGTTTCACTAGGTGTCTTCTCGCAAAGATTGGTTTAAGAGCCAGCATGATCAATTGGATCATGGCCTGTGTTGAAAGGGTGGACTATGCAATCATCATTAACGGGATTCCATCTCCTTTTTTCCGCGCGGCCAGAGGCCTCCGCCAAGGATGTCCCCTAGCGCCGCTCTTGTTTATCCTGGCTATGAACTCGCTTAGCCTTTATATCAACAACGTTGTCGTGGAAAACAAATGTCGCCCCCTAAAAATTTGCAGAAATATTTCAATCTCTCACAATTTATTTGTAGATGATATTATTCTATTCGGAATGTTTTGTAGGTTCACCTGGATATGCTTCTATGAAATCCTAAACAATTTTCAAATGGCTACAGGATTGCAAATAAACTATGCGAAGTCAACTATTTTCCACAATGACACCAATCCGGTTGAAGTTGCATGGTTGGTTAACCTATTTGGAATTAAAGCGCAATCCATCAGTCTTGGTATTAAATATTTGGGTTTTTAGATAAAATCAAATGGATACTCAAAGGCAGATTGGAATTGGATTTCAGATAGATACTATAGGAAGATTTCAACTTGGGAATTTAGATGTCTAACTATGGCGGGAAGAGTGACCTTGGCGCAATCAGTATTAAAACAGCTCGCGGTTTATTGGGCACATTTATATTTTCTCCCTACAAGTATAATTCAAAATATGAATGAACTTACTGCGAATTTTATTTGAGGCGGTCAAGCGGGAAGAGTGAAATACCATCTCTCAAAACTGTCCAGTATCTCGCTGCCAAAGAGTATGGGTGGATGGGGTTTACTCAACATGCGCACTTTTGGGAAGGCTCTCCTATGCAAGTCATTGTGGAGAGCGATACATGGAGAAGGATCATGGAGTTCCATTATACAGAAGAAATATTTGGGCAGGAAGGACCTATGTTTTTGGTTCAGGGAGGGAAGGATCGGTGCACCATATGGCTCTTCAATTTGGCTCAGCCTTCGTAAGATTGAAAATTATTTTTTAAAGAATTAATTTGGCATTTCCAATCTGGCAACAAGATCCTTATCGGGAAAGATCAATTCCTATGCGACGCTAAGGAGATCAATGTGCCTATATCTTTATTAAATTTCTTTCATAGACGGGGTCTCTTCTTTTGGGACAGTTTGATCACGGAATGGCAGGGATCTATTCAATTGTGGAAAGATGCAGGATCTTTGGAAATGCCTAGTCCGATCGCCATTCAATGGGATCATATCAGGACATGCCTAAGGAACTGTGGCATTTTCTGCACTGCTAAATCTGATAGTCTCTCCTGGAAAAATTCGAAAGGATTGAGTTATGTCCGCGTCAAAGATGTTTATCTGAATTTAATTGGTTTAAAGCAGCCCTCTCTCAATCCTATCTTCCCTCGCATTTTTTGGAAGGCAAATTGCCTGTCCAAAATGATTTTATTTGCCTGGTTCTCTTTCCATAATAAGAATCTATCCTGGGAAAACTTAAAGAAGAGGGAATGGCACGGTCCTAGCTTATGTCCTATTTGCAAATCAAAGGAGGAAAACAACGAACATTTATTTTTAAAATGCAAAAGTACCCAGCAATTATGGCATGCTTTGGAGAATCATTATGGAATCCAGCAAAATATCCACACTTCAATCATTGAAGCGCTCCTCTGGTGCAGTGAGCAAAAGGAATCATGGAGAACAATTTTCATTATCTCTCTGTGGAGCATATGGAAGTGGCAGAACAACTCTATTTTTAATGGTTGCAAGTCCCCTTTCCTGGAAATATTTTTCAATATTGTTTCTTTTTATGAAGCTCTCCCGCAAAAGTCTCTCAAGCAAAAAAAGGGCGCCTGCAATGAACTTTCAATGGATCCTTCAATTTATCCAAGGGCGTACTTCGATGGAGTTGAACAGAGAAGCTCCTGTGGTTGTGGTGTTATAATTATGGTAAATGAAAACAATCAATTCTTTATCCACTGGAATGGTGGGAGAGGCACCAACAACAAAGCTGAGGCAATGGCCCTAGCTTGCCTCCTAAAATTTTGCCTCTTTCTAAACATATAGGATGTCTCAGTTTTTGGAGATTCAAAGGTGATGGTGGATTTCGTCTCTAGGAAAAATCATATTTTCATGCTGCACCTTGTAGTATGGATGGACAAGGTCAGTTTATATTGGGGGAGCTTGGAAAGCGGCTCCATTCATCATATCAGCAAGAATCTAAACCAGCAGGCTGATAAGCTGTCAAAAGAGGGTCTTCATTCTGCTCCGGGTCCTTGGTTCTTGCAGGTTTCATCTGAAGGGAAACTTTTTTCTATCCAGGAATTTTCTCTTCCTAATCTCTAGTTTTCGCATGCAATATCTCAAGTTTTCTCTTTCGCTTTCTGTTTCATATGATGTTGTTTCTGTCTTATTCCCTCGCGGAAGTCTCCTCCTATGACATCTTTTTGTCCAAAAACGAAGAATCTTGAAGCTGGACAATTTGCATATGTCTTATGATATATGTGTTGTTCAATTTAGTCTCTTATTTGTCATTCTTCTGGCAGGTGTTGTTTTTGGGATATGATACATGTCTTTTGATTTCTAAGATCCCAACTTTGGGTCTTTCTCAGGAATCAGATGTATATATACGTCTCTTTATATTCCTCATATAATATAATATCATGCTTTTTCTTCCTGAAAAAAAATTAATAAAATAAAAAAAAAATAAAATAAAATAATAAATAAAAAAATAAATATAAAATAAAATAAAAAAATAATAAATAATATAATAAATAAATAAATTAATTAATTAATTTAAAATTCTATCTCATGATACATTTCAAATTATCCATAATTTAAAAAATCACAAAAATAGGGTAGCCATATAAATTAATAGTTGGTCAACACATCAATCCTACAATAAGGATCAAAACATTCTTTAATGATACTCACATTGTTAAAAAAAAAAAAAAAATTAAATAAAAATAAAAATAAAATATAATAATAAATTAAAATTAAAAATTAAAAAAAAATTACTTAACTGAATTTAACTTTATTTTATATCATTATCACCATTACTATTAATTAATTAATCGTAAAAAAATTAATTATGTACAATGTCCAATTTTATAATAAAGTTTTCAAAATTTTAATTTAATTATCAATAATTATTAGGTAGATGGTAGGGATTTAACCTCTATCAAATACTTTTAGAATGTTCTTAGTAATATACACAAATCAAATGTTGAGATTTATTTTATGCCCTTTTCACTCTTTTAATAAAAATAATTAATTAAAATGTTATGTGATCAACTATCATATGAAATGAGATGGACCTCGAGTATGCCCTAAAACTCCTTGTGCTTAGGTAAGAGCTCATCTTCCTTGAACGTAAGAAATAGGGTAACGGCCCAAGACCCAAAGGCCTCTGGGAGGAGTGAAACCTACCCCCTTACGGAACACCAGCGGTTTATTCCAAGTAGCGCAGTTTTCCTTAAATAACAGTGATGAATCATCCTACATTAGCGGTTAACAGTTAAAGACTGAGTTATGATAGGTTTTCCCACCTATTGAAAATCATATGAAATGATTTATGGTATTGTGGGTATGTGGTATTGATAAGCCATGGTATATTTCTTTTTATAATTAATAATAATAAAATTGTTAAGCCTGGCAGGACCTTTTCATTTTCTATTCAATCAAAGGTAAATTTACACCACATAGATTGGCTAGGTGGCCTCAACTTGCCCAACAGAAACCATGGCCACCTATCCGCATTGTAAGCCATCCAAAAACAATATAGTTTTAATCTTTCTAACCAAGCTATATATATGTTTATTTCATGTCCATACTCTATATTTCTATCTATACATATACTTGTATGACGGAAATTAAAAGCTAACCACATATAAAACAAAAATAAACATAGTAAACTCACCAGTCCTTTTGCTCCTCTGAAGCTGATTCCATAGGTGTCGAGTCCTTGAATGTTGATTCAAGCATCTCATACACTTCTAGGATGCATGGAATGTGTCTTTCAATTTTATGCAGCCTAATGTCTTGCTTATAGAGTTGGAATTGAATTTTCTGCAAGTCCTACTTGTAGCTTTGCATACCTTGGAGTGAAACCACCATGCCTACCGAGATTTGTTCCATAGCTTTGCCCAAAAGGATTTTCATCAACCAATAAAAGTATAAGGTTTGTTTGAATTGCGTAATTATTCCTTTGGTGTTACGCGGATCCAGTACAAGGGTCCTCCAGTTTTCCATATCCTCCTCAGTTTCATTGCCTTACTTAATTTTCTCTTCCCATTCTTCTAGCAGCTTCTGAATTCCTTCATCAGTACTCTCACAGTAAGTCTCAACAGCTTTATTGATTTTCTTCCCCTGCAGGGCTCTAACATGCTCTACTCCTTATCCTTCCTGGGGACCTGGCCTCGCCTTCCTTGTCCACGACCTCACACTGGCTGAGTCATACTAGAAATTCATGAGCCCTGTTCACAGCAACAATTTGTTAATCGAAAACAATTTAATATAATATGGCTTTGGTTCCTTCCATGAATTGTATTGGTAGTGAGGTCGGCCCGCCATGCTCCTCTCCTATCATTTTACTATCAAAGCCAAAGCCAAAATGGGCAAAGAACTAGTCCCTAGAGGGGGGCTGCCTCTAGCAACCTTCTGTCACACCCCACCTCTATACCCAGTACCTCATAATCACAGTTGAGTAGGCATCCCCTTGCCAAGGCCAAGCGAGTAAGCCCAACCTCATGCCATCGAATTGCCAAGTAATAATTGTAAATCCTTCCCCCTTAGCCCGGGAGATTTTAGCAATGCCATTGTCTTTTTCATACCCATTTCCACTCTAAGCCCCTAGCATTTCCATAGCAACAGTAGAGTTTCACAATATCCTAGCAAGTGCATTGGTTATGATAGTATGACCTTACTCATATGCAACATCTTGACTGCTCCCCCCTTCCCCCAACATCTATTTCATTGCCACAACCCACATATCTCCTGCAACCAACCCCGCACCAACCACGGGTTGTAGTACCCGGGTTCTCCATACCAAACGGCATAGGGTCAACACAACAGAGACCAAAGGCGATACCCAGTAAGCGCAAGATATAAACGTGGAACCAAACAATTGCACCCAGTTGCCTACCCCATTGCCACCAATATTTCTCAACCCCCTAATTGACATTCCTACTTTTCCCCATATCCCACTAGCAAAACTCCAAACAAGACGTCATTGCAATGGAGGAGAGAGATTGAAAAACATACCCGTATACGATTGCAGACCATCTCCAAGCTTGATGCCAAGGATGTCGTCACCTTTATTTTCCCCTGAACCACCTCCTTCGTTCGCGAGCCAACACTCTAGCTTCACCCACTGGTCTGTCGTGCTTTCCTATACATTCTACCTTGCCACCTTGCCTCCCACCTTTCCCACCACCTTTGCATGCACTCATGCCAAGGGTCAGCACACCCATCACCTTGAGTGTGTGAGGGGCGGTAGTCAATACATCATAGGTACGTAACATTAATATCACCCAAGCTGTCCCAACCATCGGCTCACACCCCGATCGGGGTTTAATAATAATAATTTAAAATAAAGTTATAATTTACTTAATTACATCGAAAAACTCCCCTAGGTGCCACATTGCACGACTCTGCACCTTTGAATTTAATGTTAGATGATTGAACAATAGTCAATCGTCAAATTAATAATTAATAATAATTTCAAGTTAAAAGTTCATTAATAGTTAATAATAGTTAACTATTAACTACCTACCTCTTGAAACCCATACGAGCAAAAGGATGCTAGCATCTTGGGAGAAACTATCTTTGAAGTTTTTAATCTTGAGAGGAATTTTCTTTGAGGTTTTTAATGTTCATTTTGAGTGATAAGAATAAATGCATGGGATTCGATTCTGTCACATAGAGTCACGAGTAGGCAATAAATATAGATTGTGGCGCAAAGTCGGTAGCAACACGCTGCTCTTTGGCAGCGACGCTATCTCAGAACTTCAAGGTTTTAATACTAAAATAGGGCAGGCTCGGCTACACAATGCCAATCGTGGATTCTACTTTAACATCTTGAATCTCAACTACTACTTATCTCCCTCAGAGTCCTTCACATCTGAGGAGGGCATCAATGACACAATGCCAACCGTGGATTCTACTTTAACATCTTGAATCTCGACGACTATTTATCTCCCTCAAAGTCCTTCACGTCCGAGGAGGGCATCATAAAGTCAAGAGGAAGAGTTTTGGGATAATCCGCGTGCATACGAGACGCAGGATGGGATGAAGCCTTAGTTAATGAATCGTACCGTTGGGTCAAAAACATGATGGTATTTTGCCCTGCTTTGAGACAGCGACTCTTATTTCAGACCCTATAGTATTTTAAATGCGGCCTGACATGGCCGCTCGATACCCAGAGCATATTGATCTCCGTTTCTTTTTCAATCGCAGTGGCATAGTGGCGTGTTATATCGGGGTATCGAGCGACCATGTTAAGCTGCATTTAAAATGCTATAGGGTCTGAAATAGGAGTCGCCCTTTGAGACAGTGGCAAAGCGCCTTCGAAAATGGGCTTGATGAAGCTAGAGACTAGCCATACAATGGATATAATTTGGAACATGTCCCAGGAACTAAAATTGGTGCCTCGATTTTCAATAGGCCCGGAAGACGTCATTCCTAACCTGATCTTTTGCAACACGCTGATTTTGCCATCTCATAATTACGCTACATGCCGACGTTTCCCAGATCCTCTTCACTCAAGCAGCACGAGGTTTGTCTCTTCCTCATTTGTCTTTTTTGCAAATCTTAATAAGAAGTTTTGAATCACATTTTCTTGATAGAAATTGTTAAAAATTAAAAATACCTTCTTAATCGAAAATATTGAATGCTAATATGATTGCAGTCATTTTGTTGATAAAACTTTTGAGCACTTATTTTGTTGATAAAAATTTTGAGCACTTAGAAGTATCGCAATGCATTTTCGTGACAGAAATTATTGAGTGCTAAAAGAATTCCAGCGCATTTTTTTTTTATGGAAATTATGGAGGGCTAAAAAAAATTGCCACGCATTTCATTTATCGAAAATATGTACTACTAAGAAGCGATGCACGGATTTTTTTGATAGAAACTATCAAGTGTTTAAAGAATTGCAATGCATTTTATTAATTTTAAAATTATTGAATGCTTAAAAATTGCGTTGCATTTTCTTGATAGAAAATATTTAGTTAAAATAATAACTAAATCATTTAACTTTACTATCTTAAAATATTAAGTTTCAATTTTGTTTAAATGAAATAATTTTCCCCAATTTTAAAAATTTGTTTAAATAAATATTTTTCAATATATAAAAAGAATTAAAAATATTTTTAGTTAATATTTATTTTTATTATAATGATTAAACGATTAATTTTATGTTTAATTTTTTACAGTAATTCCTAAAAATTTAGATCACCTTTTTAAAACCATGAATTTTCAAATTTGTTGAGATGATTTTTTACTTGTGAAATTAAATAGCATACGTTTTAATTGAATGTTAATTATTATTATAAAATATAAAATATTAATTTTTATGTTTATATATATATATTATACTATATTTATTTTTCCTAAAAATTAAGACCATAAAAAATATATTTAAATCAAAAAATTTATGTTTTCATTTTAAATTATTAAATTTCAAATTTGTTTCCCTTCACTATTTTCTACTCTTGAAATTAATATATAAAATATATAATATTTATTTATCATAAATCATTAAACTATTAATTTTCACATCTAAAATTTTTTATACTTATCTTTTACTCCAGTACTTGAAAAGTTTAAAAATTTACTTTTACTTTTTGAATCATTAAGTTTCGAGTTCTTTTAGTTTTGAGATCCCAAGAACGGTGAATTTTCAAACTACAATATGTTTAATAAATCCCTACCATATATTATACAGGTACCGAAGACCCTAATTCTCAAGGAGCTTGACCTCAGTTGTGAACCTGAGTTAGATTGGACAACTACTTGACTAGGAAGCGAAAAATCTGTAGAGTCTTGCACTAATCGTGGGAATAAAAGGTATGTGCTGATCCCACTTGAATTGAATCGCATCTTGACTCCTACGTCATAAATACCTCGCCTTTCACATACTAATAATTGAGTGACCGGAGTGATCGAATTAGCTGAGATAATGTCACTTCGGTGGATTCAGAAATGGAAAAAGTGATATTGAATGAAAAATTCATTGAGAGCAGTGCCCTCACTCTTAGGATTTGTGGGCTCCCTAAAATTCACAAAGACGGAGCTCCCCTAAGATCCATTGTCAACACCATTAGTGGTCCTATCTACCTTCTTGCTAAATTCCTTGCCTTAAAGCTTAGACCCTTAGTTGGCCATACAGAGTCCTTCATCAAAGACTCTACTTCTTTTATTGAGGAGCTCAAGAACATAAAGCTTGACCCTGGGGACATTCTTGTTAGTTTTGATGTAGTCTCCCTTTACACTTGCATCCTTATAAAGGAGGCCATGGAGGTGATCAACCGCCTAATGGATCCCGATACTGCTCGGTTAGTTGAGATCTGTCTCACTTCCACCTTTTTCAATTTTGAGGGGGAGTTCTTTGAGAAAACTTGTGGTGTTTCCTTGGGCTCACCCCTATACCCTGTCGTTGTTGATCTTTTTATGGAAGATTTTGAATCCAAGGCTTCGAACTCGGCCTGCCTCCTACCTAAACTTTGGAAAAGATTAGTAGATGACAATAATGTCATCTGGTCTCATGGCCAAGAGGAGTTAGATCTCTTCTTCAATCATCTCAACAACCAATCCTCAATGATTAAGTTCACCATGGAACAGGAAGTCGATGGTTGCCTCCCTTTCCTTGATATTCTTATTTCAAAGAATAGTGATGGTTCCCTCTCCCACCAAGTATTTCGAAAGAAAACACATACGGAGCAATATCTTCATGCCAATTCCCACCATTTCCCAGCTCAAAATTTGGGTGTTCTCAACACCCTCGCTACTCGTGCCCTAAGGATCTCTACTGAAAAGAGCTTTGAGAAAGAGAAATCCCATCCCCTTAATGTCTTTGTTGAAAACGGTTATAGTAGATACCTGGGTCAGAAGGCTTTCCTCAAAGCGGCCAAAAAATCGGTAATTAAAAGAGAGCCTAAAGAATGGGTCCCAGGGGTCCATGTACCGTTTGTTAAGGGACCACTAATAAGATTGTGAGGATTCTTAAGAAACATAATGTTCCCTCGACCTTTAGACCCCTTAACACCATTTGTAAGTCCCTCTGATCAGTGAATGATCCTATTGACCCTAAGGACATGAAGGGTGTCTATATTAACCCTTGTTCTTGTGGGACCCCCTATATTGGTGAGACTGGACACTTCATTAACCAAAGGATTAGTAAGCACACAAATAACCTTAAACATAGGATAACCAAGTCTTCCGCACTAGTAGAGCATGCGGAGAAGACCAAACATCATGTTTGTATTGAGGAGGCTAATGTTATTGCTAGAGTTTCGCAGTTCCATCACTGAAAATTTAGGGAAGCCCTTGAGATTGAAAGAAGGCCTATCAATCTCAATAGAGATGACGGTTGGAATATCAGTAGTTGTTGGGTCCCGACCCTCGCTTCCTAGTCGTTTCCTTCCCTTGCTCCCCTCCCTCTTTTAATAGCTTGTTTGTTTTCTTATAAAGAAAGTTTCCCCTTGTTTTCCTTTAAGTTGCTCTCTTTAGCCATAGTTATTTGATCCTCTTTGGTATTATTCCTTAATAATCCTTTTCTAGTGGGTTAGTTGATATAGTATAAGATATTTAAATAGCAATTTTATGTTCCAAGTAGACGACTTTACTAATAAAATTAGGTACCCATCCTTTAATTAAATACTATTATTATAACACTATTAGATTAATAATAATAAAACAATAGATCCTTACCATTACTAATATCCCTTGAACTATTAATATAAGTTCCTTTTAGATCACTAATAAATTGACACCCTAACCATTAATAATAAGAATAACACTATAACTAATATTACTTTAATATATGTTAAATATTAATATAGATATTCACTTTTAATGACTAATCTATATGATCTAGTATATATAATATAACAATAATTAATATTATTTGTGTTAATATTAAATCCTTACTTTTACTAATATCCCTAGATCTGTTAATACTTATTCCAATTAAATAGGCTTACTATTAAATTCATATTAATTAGTTACACAAAATATTAATAATAAGATTAATACTATAACATAATAATAATAATAATAATATATTAATTACTATTAGTTATTATTAAATCCTTTCACTTACTAACAATTATTTTCCCTAGATATATTATTATATGTTAACATTTCAAGCAATTTTATTATAAATATTCCCTATTTAACTCAAATATAGTTAAATTTTCACTTAAAATAACATATGATAGATCATAAATTAATGTTTGTTTTAGCATAATAACATTATATAATTAGACAACTTGAATAGTCAAATCTAGCCGTTCTTGGTCAATCTTAGCCGTTTTTCCAGTATGATCTAATATAGTCGTTTTTTCAATATAATCATTTTTCAGTCAAACCTAGTTGTTTGATGATCTGCTCTCCCTATTTAATATGCAACCATGATCTAATTCTTCAACTTGTCCTGACATGAACCACACTCGTTGGTTCGAAACGTGTCGACGAATGAAATATCATGTGATTTACGTGGAAAAACTTTTTCTCATAAACTTTATATGGATTACAGAAGCCTCAATTCAACAATAATGTTACATGTTTTACAAAAATATGTTAAACTGAGATATTAATTATTTTTATAATTATTATTAATAATAATTTAATTTTTTTAATCTTGGCAATGCCAAATGTATCATAGGGTAAATGATTTCATGCAAGATTTGATCCCTCTTGAGGCTTGGTAAATCCGAAGTTAAGATCGCTCTAGGTTGGTTTAACCCCCTTTTTAAATAGGCTATATTCCACATAAATACCATGGGTTCCCATAAACTTGGAGCTCGACAACCATTAGTAACTTGACCAAGCCAAGTTTATTTAAACTACTCAATGAAAATTAATAAAAAATAATAATTACATAGAATTTTTATTTTAACATAGGATTGTTCTTTCTTTTTTTTACTAGTTAAATGTTTACATAACATTACATTACAACATCTCTACCATAGTGGGATACAATTTATATAAATGTGCTAATTGATAATTAAATTAAAATTTTGGAAACCCTATGCCAAAATAGACACATCCATGGTACAATGGGTACAATAGATATACATTCTCACTTTACCATATGATTCATAACATGCAAATTCAGGGCTATCCGCTCAATCCTCATGACTTATCAATGTCACATGCCCAAAATCCATAACTTATTTCTATATCAGAATAGATATATATAGATATATATATATATATATTATATATATATATATATATACAACTTTTATATTAAATTATAAAGAAAAAAAAATACATTTTGTTATCTTGACTATACTACAAAGATAAATCTCTATTTTTTATTTAATAATTATTGATAATTAAATTAAAAAAATTATAAAATAGATATGTCTTAATTACATTAACTTAATAAAAATAAAATTAAAAATACAAAAGAGGGAAGAAGGGAAAAAAATTATAAAAAAATTATGAAAATGATCACACTAAAAATTAATGTAAATCAATTTTTAAGCAAGGAAACAAAGTTAGAGCAATGAAAAAAAAACACAAAAAAGTTGAGTGATTAAAACACCAATTTAGTTAAATTGTTGCCCCTTGCATCGAAATTTAAATTTAAATTTTAAATATATATATATATATAATATATATATATATAGTATATATATATATATATATATATATATAAGTCAAAGAGCTTCTTTTATATAGAAAGATTATAAATTTGATTACATTTTCTCAAAATCTTACTCGTTTTACTCTTACCAGATTTATTCGTGAGTAGGTGACTCCCAAGAAAAATAGCTAACTGCCAAAACAACCTCATTAACCAAAAACAAAAAGGAAAGTGATATCAAAAAGCCTTCAAAATTAAAACGCATTTAACAACCATTAGGAATCAGAGGAATTGACTAGAGCAAGATGGTATGATCCAGAGTGAAGTGAAGGTGGAGGTTTGTAGTCACAATGAACATGCTTCTCCATATGGGTCAGCCATTAACCCCTCTGCATGGTGGCTAACTGGTCTTGGATATGCCACTGATTTCACTAGAGGTCATTCATGAAGTTGATGACAACAATCATGTCTTTGTAACGATCCCTACTGAGCTGCTCCAGGAGAAGAGTTATGTGTAAGAGTTGGCTTCCAAAGTTATCTATAGGGGGAGGTAGTTCCTTAGATCCAAGTGGTTGGGTTGGTTGGAATTAGTAGCCTCACCATAGCCAGGGTTAGTCAAAATGTGTCTACTTCTTTGTCCCCTACTACTAGTTCACCTTCTTACCCGAACACGTTAGTGATGCATTATCACCTAAGTTGCCACATAATATATCTTGTAAATAGACTCATTGCAAGCGTACCACCAAAGAACAACAACACCTTTACCATGTGTTCTCCCACTAAGCGAGATGCGCAACCCAAATACATGTGAGTCGAGACACAGTGAGTGCTTAACACATCTAAATGGAGATCTAGAACCCAACGGGATATGTCTTACCCTCAAATAAGACACCATCAATAGGGTGACATAATGTTGTCGACTCAAGAAGCAAACCAAGAGCCACTTGCAATAAGATTTGACCCGTGAACCCCTAATATGACCTCAAACTATGCCAACGATCACAAAACATCCAGAATTCCCCAAAGACATGTTAGATTACCTAGGTTCAAACCCAACTGATCCCACTGATGAAATAACAAGACGTTGGTAGTCCTCAAACCCTACCCTGATGTCCACAAATGTTGTTATTCTAGATGCCAAGCAACTGGCTCGGTCGGTCGAGGGAGAGAACAGACACAGGCCCCTCCGATTAAGAACCCTAAGCCCCCAACATAGCAATTGAACTTCAGTAACCTAGCCCTAACATTCAAATGAAATTCTAGCTTGAATACCAATCATAGTCTAGAGCTCCCAATTGTAAAAATTACAATCGAAATATGTAACAATTATGGAGTAAACCCACACTATAAAGACATAATTCCATACCTTCCTCCAAGTTTGAGAATCCCAAGTCAAGTATGGTTGGCATTTCACTTTGCAAAATACCACTAGAAACATTTACCTCATCAGTCCTTAGATATGTAGTTGAGCTTAAACTCCTTATATTGGGATCTCAGTTGTGCTTCCACTAAGCTGACTTACCTCCATCTCTGATTCCTCAAGCTTCAGAGTTAGAACACTAGGACACCACGTTCAAACCCTTTATGCAGAATACCCTTTGCAGTTCGACTCCTTGCTCAATAAAAGTAAACTTGACTCTCGCCTCATCTAAACTCATACCAATTTTGAGACAACCAAGCCTGAGTGAAAATCGCCCTACATGCACTCCTTGCTCAATAAAAGTAAACTTGACTCTCGCCTCATCTAAACTCATACCAATTTTGAGACAACGAAGCCTAAGTGAAAATCGCCCTACATGTTTCAGAACCAGAACAAACTCTCCCATTATCCTGTCACATAAATGTGCTAGCTCTCACCCATAAACTTTATTCATTTTGCACATGGTTGCATGGAAACAAGGTGCGACGCCACCCCTCTTAATTATCGAGAGGGGCAGTGGGGTGGTGGACACCCTCACTAATCTCAATGTAGCCTTGATTTGTCACCCCCATCGGGGACACATGAAATTATTTAATTACATATTTATATTCTATTTATAAATTTAAATTAGTTTCTTTCAATAATTTTAATTAGCTTTTGATTTAATTAATTGGGAAAACCTCTTATACATGCTTTATGTATATTTGTTTAGAGTTCAAAATTGAAATTGTCATTAATTTTCAAGAATTTTCTAGCCCATCATAAAAAGACGTGAAATTATCTCCCATGTAAATAAAAATAAAAATAAAAAATTACTTGTCAAATTTAATTTGACTTTTTGTTGGTTTCACCCAAATCTTGAATCACATGGTTTATATAAAAGTTCATAACACAACACTGTGGGCTACTTATTAAATTAAAAAAAAAAAAAAAAAAAAAAAAAAAAAAAAAAAAAAAAAAAAAGAAAAAAAAAAAAAAATATAAATATCTTAGATTTTTTCACTTGGAGGGTAAGGAAATTTTTCATAGTTTGTTTTACTTGTCATTATTTTAATGTTTTTTTTCTTTAATTAATAATTTTTCTATATACTGCCCACGAGACATAGAATAGATTGTGATGGGGTGTGTGATGGGGTGTGCTATTAAGTCACTCTGTGATGCGAAGGTCACCAGTTTGAAACTCTATGGGAAAAAATCTTGCGATGTTAAGGGTTGGTGTGGCTCAGCGCAGGTATGATCCTCAAGTGATTTTGATGGCTTAGATGCCCCTAAGTTACAGTTTCTCAAGCCACAGGTCAAGCCTAAAGTAATCTATGGAGAACTCAAACAAGTTAATAACAACAAAATCCTATTTACAATGACAATTAAAAAAAAATAATGTTAACAATTTTAATCCTTATTATGATAGTTCAAAAGAAGTAATATTATCATTTTAATACAACAAAATCTTATTGTTATGGAGAGAATATATGCATATATCACCTATTTATTGAAGTTGTATATGTTAGTAGAGAGCATTGAATATCAAAAATTTTGGTTGTGGTGAATTCTCTTATTGGTGGAGAGGAGAAACAATTCTAAATCTAATCAGCTCCCCATTTTCTTGTTGCTTGGATTCAAATAATACCTACTAATCTTCCAAGCCTCCACCTAAGGAACTTTTTCTACCTATTCCACATGTTTTTATTTACTTTGTGCATTGTGTACCTCACTTGGATTTATTAGTACCTCCATGTCTTCTTTCATACCTACTTAATATGAAGACATGATAATGGGCAGCATGCAAGTTTGATTCCTTATCTTCAGAAATTCAACATTGAATAAGTAATATTCAATTTGAACATTCATATGATTTTTATATTAACAAGAAGCAAATGGTCTAAATAAATGTAGTAGTCTAAACTGTGTGTTTGCCCTTAAAATTGTGGAAATTCCTGCGAGATTTTGTAATTCTAAGTTATCCTTGTCAAACTTAGAGATTTTGGGTGCCCTTGAAATTTTTTATGGTGTCATTTCCACCATCAAAAACATGATTTAAACACTATTATTACAAGATTCCAACCACTTTTAACCGTTAGGGCCATTCCTTTGCCTCAATATCCTTCTTTTAAATAAATTCCCTTTATAAAATTCCAAATAAAATTATAATATTATAAAATTAATATGATATTTAAATTTGTTTATTTAAATCTATGCAATTTAATACAATAAAAATATGAATACACATTTAAATTTTAAATTATTAATTTTTATATTTTTATATGGAAAATAATTTATTTTAACATGTTACTATAGTAAAATTAAATTAAATTTTGACCTTGAAATGTAACTCTTCTCCTCATAATTGGATCCATAACATTTATTTCGTCTTTAAAAGTTTATATGGTTCTGATTTATGCTCTTTCATGTTACAAAAATTATAAACAAAACCGAGTTTGTGATTTGTGGTCCACAGTAGGGAGACGGCATTTAATACCATGCATGTTGGGATGTGTGCGATTACATCATTCAATCAAAAGTCGACACAGACCTCGAGCATTCAATTTTCCATAACTAGACTGGCCATGTGAAATGTATCCGCGCCCCCTATGTTTTTCCGTGCTTGCTAGAAGGTTCTGCCTTTGAAGAATTGACTGTTGAGGAAGTTCCAGTTCATCACAAATGCAGGCTTGGTTGTTAAGGGAGTTCAAGTCCATCACATGTGCGTGACTCCATCTCAATGTCCACTTAACCAGTGGTAGCTTTTTTGTTAAAACATTTTCTTCCCAACAATACCTGGAGTACATTCTTCATGAGGATTCCTTGTGAGTTAAGGGCTTCCAGCTATCCCTGGAACAACATATTCTTCCCTTAGGTTCAGTGTCTAATCATCAAACGATCGTCTCATGGCCATAGAAAGGGCTACCCGGCCCTCGTAATCTCCAGTGCTTCGGCAGGCTTTGGGCATAACCAGTTAGTGGATAGTCTGTACCTTCTACTAACTCTTCATTAGGGCAGTAAATTTTATGGAATTTTTTTCAGTGCTCTTCATTCAGTCTGAGATGTTAGGAGAGATGGGTCTGATCTTCTTGGTCAAGGCATTCCATACATTTTATCTTTTATGTTCCTGCATTGTACATTTTATATTCATGCATTGCATTTTTTTTTATAAGAGACGGGTTGGTTCTCCCGCATTTTATGGACATTATTGTGCACAACCCTTTGACCTATTTTGTCGTTATTAGTTGGACATAAATATAATTATCTTATCTTATCTTGTCTACATTGGTTCTGCACCTCAGAAAATCACACGCTGATTACAGATACAGTGAGTGATCTGCTCTGGCTATGTTTCTCTGATTGTAGAAAATGTTTTGGAAACTCTGGATCATCCTCACTGGCCAGGGATTCTGCAAGGTTTTCACCAATAAATTGTTATGCATGGTTCTCCCTAATCTGAAATTGAGTTGAGTAAGTGAGGATCTGTATGGCTTAAAGAGCAACCTCACCTTTGAAGCTGATTTTACAAATTCTGCTCAAAATTAATGAATCAAATACAATAGTACAAAATAAGATAAAAGACTCTAATATTCACTTGTATTATCAAGAGGTTGATAGCATTTTAAAGAGATTACAAATAAATACATATTTAGAGCTTGTCTATTTTGAGTTGCCAAATAAGAAAGCTAGATACATTATTTAGATATGGTCTATCTTGATATAAATCCCTTTGAACTAGATGTTTCCCTCTTCTTTAAATGTTACCATTATAAGCCAGGCAATATGGCTGCCTAATTCCTCCGGGTTTAAACAGAAAGTGTTTTCCACCTCTCAGTTTAAGATTGAAAATATGGCAAAACATAACTACAATGAATATATGGATGTTGATGTTGATGCAATGTTGAAGATGATGATGAAACAGGTGCCTATGTAGCCGGAGGCAGGAGGGCACATCTCCACAGTAATCGATCCGGATGTTGTTGTTTTTAATTGAATCTAATAATGTGCTTGGTGCCTACTAAAACAGGGTGAGAGGGCATGTCCCAAAAAAACCCGCTTGTGGATGTTATGCTGAAGAGGAAGTAGCAGATGCCTACGTAACCCGAGGTGGGAGGGCACATCTCCAACTGAACTCAAGCGGAATGCTGCTCCAGAATATATCTAAACTAAAACAGGGTGGGAGAGCATGTCCTCAAGAAAAACCGCTTTGAATGTTGTGGATGTTATGCTGAAGAGGAGGTAGCAGATGCCCACGTAACCCGAGGTGGGAGGGCACATCTCCAACTGAACTCGAGCCGAATGCTGCTCCAAAATATATCTAAATTAAAAACTGTATTGAATTAGATGATGTAACAAATGCCTACTAAAATAGAGTGAGAGGGCACATCTCCAAAGAAAAGCCACTCCGAATGCTGCTATCCTGAAGCTTAAAGATTGTGAATATGGTAAAGGCTCAAGTGAACTGTGATACCTGTGACAAAAGGATGCAAATGGGACTATTGAACATTAGGCTCAGTGAGAACCAAAAAGAGGACATGATAGATTTGTGAAGAGTGCAACGTGGAAATAATGGAGGTGAAACAGGCGGCATAGGCATGAGGGAAGGTTAGCGTGTGATACCAAAAAAGAGCAGATGTATGTGGATGGAGAGTTGTGTATATGTACAAAAAAGATTTTGCTAATGAAAATGGACTGAACTGCAAACAATGAGCATGAGTGTGTGACTGAGCGAGATCCAGGTGGCATGAGCTAGAAAGCTAAAGAAAGAAATGAAACATTGGTGTTGTCTGGTGTCGAGTTGTAAATATAAAAGGCAGATGAAAATGCATGGCGGCAAGGAATAAGTGGAAAAACGATAAAGAGTGCAAATCAGGGAAAGAACATGAGCAGAAAAACAAGGAACGGGGTAGTGGAAAAGGGAATTGTGCAATGGAAAAAGGGACAAGAGAATCTTTCTCAGAAAAACTAGGAAAGGGGCAGTGGAAAAGAGAATTGGGCAATGGAAAAGGGATAAGAGAATTTTTCCCAGACAAACGAGGAACGGGGCAGTGGAAAAGAGAATGGCAATGGAAAAGGGATAAGAGAAAATCGGATTGGATAGATTTAATAAAAAGAACATGGGATTGGAGATTTAATAAAAATAACTACTGGAAAAAAGCAATTTTTGAGAGATAGTGGAGAGGAAATGGTAGTGAAAATGGATATCAGATCTAAAACCTGTATGCAAGAAAAGAAAATTTGATCTGTGATTGGGAATGTGATTGGGCGCAGAGATTTGTATGGGATTTGATTTAATTTAAATAAATGGGCATAAAAAAATTAAGATCAGATTTCAAGAAGCAACTCGCTCTGATATCAACTGATTTGAAATTTATTGGATGTAAGGGGTGAGGTCTGGTGAGCCTTAGAGAGTTTCACTTCTAAGACGCATTTTACAATTCTGCTCAGAATTAACGAAATAAACACAATCCAACAAGATAAGAATTTTAAAATTTGTTTAATAAATATTTTTTAAATAAAAAATTATATATTATATTATTTTCATTAAATATTTTATTTATTTATTGCAATGATTAAACTTAATTTTATGTTTAATTTTTTTTACAATATTCCTAAAATTTAGGACTAACTTTTTAATCTACGAATTTTCAAATTTGTTTCCGTTGATTTTTTTTTACTTGTGAAATTAAATAGAATACATTTTTAAGGAATGTTAATTATTTATTATAAATATATTATACAGTCCCCGAGGAACCGGATTCTCAAGAAGCTTGACCTTAGTTGCGAATCTGTGTGTTGGACTGGACCGCTACTTGACTAGGGAGCGAAATAATCTGCAGAGTCCCGCAGTAATCGTGGGAATAAAAGGTCTGTGCTGATCCCACTTGAGTGGAATCGCATCAGTTTACGAGCGTGCCTACTTTGATTGCAGCGATGCTACCATTTTGTGCAGACATAATTGCAGTAATTGATGCATTTGGGTTCATACATCGGGACTTCGTTTTTCATGTAGCCTTTTACAACCTAACGTTCAAGCTTTTAAAAAGGAGTTTGATATTCTGGATCAACACCCTCATAGTTGTGGTTTTTTCAATTTTGGGAGTCTTGGGTTGCATTGCAGCGATTCGCCAAGTTTATGTTGATGCTCACAATTACAAACTATTGACCAACTTATGAATTTGCATATTCATGAGTGGTAGTATGTTTTAATCCATCTTATCTAAATATTGTACTAGAACTTTAAGTGTCTCTTCTTAAGATTTATAGACTACCATCTAGCACTAGATGACAATGTATCTTGTATACTATTATAGTGATAAATGATAGGATATGGAGTTGATATGAGTAGTTGGAATACAGATATATGCATTATTTGGGTCTTGGGAGCCGAGGGTTTTGATGGGGGGGCTACGGTTTTTAATTTTTTTACAGGTTCTGGAACATGGATGGAGGCTACCTCGGCGGTAATCTAACCGTGATATTGCACGCTAATTCATTGGCGGTTTAGTTTTGTTTCCGGAGTGTAAAACCTTCTTATCCAGGATGATTTCCAAGGAGAAGTTTGCTTTCCTCAGCCACCGTCAGATCCATGAAGCCATTGGTACCACACAGGAAGGCCTTCACTTGATCAAAAAACAAAACAAAAAATCCATTCTCCTTATTATTGATCTTTCCAAAGCTTTTGATCATGCTAGTTGGTCCTATCTACAACTCATCCTCACTCATATCAATTTCCCTCATTCTTTCATTAATTAGATCATGTGTTGTTTCTCTTCTGCATCCTATAGTATACTTATCAATGGGGCTGCATCCAGTATTTTCCATGTTGAAAGTGGGCTGAGACAGGGATGCCCCCTATCCCTATTACTTTTTCTTTTGATCATGGAGGGTTTAAGTACATTGTTAAAAAATGCTCACTCAGCAAGAGCCCTAGGGGGGTCTTGATATTCGACGTGTCATCTCTCTCCCATCTATTGTTTGTAGATGATGTACTTATATTTTTAAATGGTTTATTCCGTGATTCCACTTGCTTCAAGAACAACCTATCATTGTTTTGTAAAGATACAGGTATGGAGCCAAATTATGACAAATCCACCATCATTTTCCTATCATGCCTACAAAATGAGGAAAGGTAGGCTTTACAACAATTTGCATTTGTCAGACAAGATTTGGAAACTAGCCTCAAATATCTTGGTTTCAGGTTGAAGCCAAATGGTTACCACATCACCGACTGGTCTTGGCTTATTGCAAAAATTGAAAGTCGCATAAACATTTGGCAGCAACAATGGCTCTCCAGGGCTGGCAGGTTTACCTTGATAAAATCAGTGCTGGAGGCCATACCGGTTTACTGGATGACTCTTGCCTAGATTCCAAAAGGTATTCTCAACATGATTCAATAGATTTGTTGTAGGTTCCTTTGCCAGGGACAAAACGTGGGGTAGAATTTTGCTTGGGTTTGCTAGGATAGGATTGGAAAACCAAAAAAGTGGGGTGGATGGGGAATAAAGGATCTCCAAATTTTTGCAAAGGCATTGATGACCAAGATGGGTTGGCAAATTATCAAGTCTGAGAGTCTATGGAAAGAGGTTGCCTACTATAAGTACATTCATCCCCTATCAGTAATCGAATGGATACGTAGAACCTATAATTTACCCGATGCATCAATCATATGGAAGGCCATTACCCATTCTTTAAGTATTATCAAGGATGGTTTGGCGTGGAGTGTTGGAAATGGAGAACATGTAAGAATGGGCACTGATACCTGGTCTAGATGTGGAAATGCACACATTATCCCACGGGCTTTGAGACAATTTCTTTCAGAGACTGATATCACCCAGATTGCCCAAATTGTTGAGGTCGGGCGCCCATCCTAGGCTCCACAGCAATGGCTGGACTATATGATCCTGGGCATTCCAGATAGCTGGAGTAGAGTCTAGCATCTGTTCATAGGTGCTCTGGAAGAATCCAACATCAGAATAACATTGCATGATGATGAGATTATTTGGGCATCTGCTCCCCATGGCCGTTATACCCCAAAAGATGGATACGTGGCCCTTATAAATGCACAAGATATCGGAAATATCTGCTGGCGGTGACGCCACTTATGGAAGATAAAAGCTCCTTACAAAACACGGTTTTTCATGTGGTGTATCCTCTCGAACAAGGTTCCCACAGAGTCAAACCTTATGAAACGTGCTTTCCAGGGTCCTTCTAGATGTTTCCTTTGCCAAAACGATGCCAAGGATACAGATCATTTATTTCTCCACTGTTCAGTTACTGCACAAGTTTGGTCCTATGTTACAAACACTCTCAACATGGGGGAAAAATGGGAGGGCCAAAACATCGCAAAAGCGTGGCTGCGTTGGTGTTTCGAAGCTACCTCACAAAAAGCCAGGAATCTTCCTCTGATTGTTTGCTAGGGCATTTGGTTGAATAGGAACTTCTATATCTTTCAAGACGCACAAACCCACTACCCTGTCACCTGTAACAATATTGTGGCTACTTACAACCTGATACCTGATGATCGAGATCGCAAACATACTCGGGTCATCACCGTAAATGACAAAAGCTCTCCTTGGGCTTATTTTGATGGCTCGACTCGGATGGGGTTGTGGGGGGGACGGGGCGGGGGTGTGTCATACCATTAAAATGAGCACCTCTTTTACAAAACCAAAGTGGGACTAGGGAGGGGAACAAATAATTTTGTAGAGCTAAACAATATAAGACACCTTCTCTAATTTACACTGGAACAAAACTGCCTCAGGATACAGATTTTTGGGGATTCACAGCTTGTCATATATTGGATCAACTTTGCATATCATTGTCACTTCCACACACTTAGGGATTTACTGGATGATGTCATCACTTTAAAATCACATTTTGATTTTATTGTATTCTCTCACATATACAGGGAAAGGAATGAGATCGTTGATCATTTTCCAAAGAGGTCGTGCAGTTGAACTGTTAGGTCCCTATAATACTAGCGATTACCCCATTACTTTTGTCATTGTATTTCTTATTGTCATTGTTGTGACCCTATTGTCCCTATATTGTTATTATTGTGCACCCTAGAAGCCCACTATTGTTATTTATGTGGCCTTATATTATTATGGTTAGGTCGGCTTGGGTTATATTGTGACCCCTTAGACTCCTATATAT